>VZTN01005749.1:373582-461521 GCA_013400515.1 Erpornis zantholeuca
CGGGACCCGGCCCGGGGGAGCCCCGCTGCCGGGGCGGCAGGTCCCGGAGCGGCCCCTGCAAGAGGACCGTCGAGGATAAAATTTGCTACTCAGTATTTTTTTAATGTTTGGCTTTATAAATGCATAAATAAGGAAAAAAAAAAAAAAACAAAAAAAAAAAGAAGAAGGAAGAAAACATAGTAAGGATACTTTTTTTTTTTCTCTATATAAAGTAATTAAATGTGGCACCTTATCTGGAATGGGTTTATACAGTGTGTCCCTAAGTCCCACTTGGAAACTTGCACTTGTTGTCCGGGAGACCTGGATGGGTTCAGGGTGAGGGCGGGGAGCGAGGCGAGGGAGGGAGGGCAGAGCCCAGCACCCGTGCTAGCACTTTATGGAGAACCGGAGCATGGAGGATGCACCCTGAGCCCGAACCTGCAGTGCCTTGAGCACCCGGGGATGCCGCTGGCTCCAGCAAGTTTTGGGTGTGCAAGGGAAGGAGGGCCAGACCCATTACATAACCTTGTGTTTATTTCATTATTTCTTTTGGGATAAGGCATACAGGTGTGGCAAGTGCATTTGTTCTCACCCCATCTTTATTTAATTCAGTATGTTCCCGAGAGATTTTTTTTCCCCCAAACCTTGTTGTATAAAATGAATGTTACTGCACTGAACTACAAAAAAAACCCAACAAACCAACCCTTCTCTCTCCCAAGAAAACACAGAGCAGCTTGTCAGCCTGAACTCATTTTATCCTAAATTCCGAGTGACACAAACTGGAGGCCGTAGGTAAACACCTCGCTGTGCAATCAGAAACGATTAAACCAGTTGGGGTAAGTTTCCCATATGGGTTCTTCCCTCATCCCATGCTCAAATACTGCGATTTCCCTTTCTGGAGACAAACCAGACGCCAGATAATCACACAGATAAAGCTTTTATAATAAGGCTTAAACCAAGACCTTGCCTAGATATTTTTAGTTTGTTGCCAAGGTAGCACTGTGAGAAATCTCACTTGAATGTTATGTAAGAGGTGAGACACCACAGCCTGGCGAGGAGTGTGTGCGTGTCCGGGGTCCGTCAGTCCGTTTGGTGCATCTGCTGCTGCTGTTGCTACTGTTTGCCTCAAACGCTGTGTTTAAACAACGTTACAAAAAAAAAAAAAATCTTACTAGCCTACAGAGTGGCTGTATGTAAATAGTTGTTAATACATCCAATTAATGATGTCTGACATGCTATTTTTGTAGGGAGAAAAATATGTGTTAATGATATTTTGAGTTAAATATCTTTTGGGAGGATTTGCTGAAAAAGTTGCACTTTTGTTACAATGCTTATGCTTGATACAAGCTTATGCTGTCTTAAATTATTAAAAAAAATAAATCCTGTCTGCAAGAAACCAGCTGTTTTAGAACAGTTTAGTATGTGATATATTAGAAATCAATCTTTATATTCAGTATTTTCCAGCACTCCATGAATTCTATTATCTAAATATTTCCACACTATTTTGTGATTAAAAAAATTCTTACTAAGGAATAAAAACTTTAATACACAAAATGGGGTTGTCTACTAATTAAAAATGGAAAGATAATACATAATAATTGCTGCATTGAGCTTCAAACTGTATGATTGTGTGGCTGAAGATGATTTAATTAATATTTGTAATCCGTGTTTGAATTTAATAGGTTTCCTTTAACTCTCTTTGGCAAACTCTGGTTTCATATGTGCACATTTCACAATGCAAAGTGTGGAACACACAGGTTTCTTCCTGACTGCTACTTTTTTCCCCTCTTCTTTTTGCAAAATATTAATCTTTAAAATTAACACTTGACAGCCCTGGTGCTGCATGGAGCTCTCTTTGCTCACAAGGAGCAAACTTGACAATTTGCCTGACAATCTAATGATGTATTGTAATCTCTGCAGGAATGAATGGTGGGTGTCCCGGCTTGGAAATACTCTACAACAACTGAATATTTTATGGTGGGGGGGGAGAGCAAGAGGAGGAATAGAATGGTGGAAGTAGGCAGATCACAGTGTGGAAATGCAGCACCCTAAAGGCTTCCACAGATTGAACAGCAGAGCTGTAGATCACCTTTCCTTGCAAAAATTCTTGCAGGGAAATAAAATTAAAGGAACCCCTCAAACAGTAGCCAGTGTTTACATAAGAGAGAGATGGAGGGAACGTTCCGTGCTCCCTCTGCTGGTTCTCCCAAACCGGTGACTACACGGACAAGGAATGAAGTTGGAATGGAATAAAAAACTCCTAAATCTCGTGTTAACTCTCTCAATCCTTTAAAATATAGGAGGAATTATAAATTGGATGAAAAATTAAAATGACTCGCTCCTTTTAAATGACTCGTGTAGGATTGTTAAGAAAAAGGTGTCTCTACATAAAAGCTGTAGTAAATTTAATTCCTGTTTGAGATACAGGCAGGCTATCTACAAATATCTACAAAAAACATAGACATGCTTTTTCCATA
This sequence comes from Erpornis zantholeuca, assembly GCA_013400515.1. NCBI lineage: Eukaryota > Metazoa > Chordata > Aves > Passeriformes > Timaliidae > Erpornis > Erpornis zantholeuca. The sequence continues at coordinate 376,039 of VZTN01005749.1, forward strand.
AATAATGGACCAAAGGCGGCTACAGTGCACCACTCTACCTGCTGAAGTAAATTACTCGGTAGGGAAATGAGAAAAAATCTGTGTCTGGCTCCAGCTGTCTTTGGATCTGGTTCTGCTCCCTGCGCCATCACAGGAATGAAAGTGAGCTGGGCTCAACCCTTCCCCTCGGTAACTTTGCCCTGCATACTTGAACAGCTTAACACTTGCTAGGCCACTAGTTAGATTGGGATGAAGGTGCTTGTGTATTCCAACTCCTCCTGCCAGCCAGGGAATGGGCCTGACTGAGCATAAAGCCCTTCCTACCAATTTACTACATGCACACAAAGGGTGGAGCCACAAGCACTTCTTAAAAAGCTCTGCCCCTCCTGAAGAGCGCAGTTTAAAACCTGAGCATGAGCAAGGCTTTAGGTCTCCTTCAAGTTTCCACCCCTTGAGAATATGAATTGGTTTAGGTTTCACTGGGCTATAAACCCAGATCTTTAGAGGGCTTTATCAATTTCAGTATTTACCATGTACAGTAACAGAAAGGCTTGTTTTTATTAGCCCATGAATCAAACGTGCCAAATGACTTCATGCCAAGTCACAGCATCAGTGGAATCTATTACATTTTATGACATAAAACATAAAGACAAATTATGTGTGTTCTGATAATCCCAATGCCTAACAAAAGCAAACATGGGGAAAAAAGGTTTGTAATTGAGGCTGATAACCCATGGCTGCTGGAGGCAAAAGGCAAATGACAGAAGGGACCCAAGTGTCAGCCTTAATTATTAAATTCCAGGCTTCCTCAGATCCCTATGGAGCTAAATCAATTTGTATGTCTTGAATTTTCTTGAGGTTAAAAACAATCACAGAAACACTGGACAAGAGCCTCCCATCTTTAAATATACATTCCCTTATGGAAACGCTGAGAGTGCAGGACTGGGTGCTACATTTACTGTTTGCACTTGAATCCATATTCTCTTGTCCCATAAGCCACAAGACAAGGGATGCAACCTTGATTTCTTAAGTAATAAACTTTGAAAACATATTTTATAATCCAGTATATTACAGTGGCATGACAGGCTCAATTAGAGTGCATTAAGTAAAGATGGCTGGGATTGTTAAACCACTGGAAGGCAATATCATGAACCTCCAGCTGAAGGATAAGGAATTTTTGTATTTGGAAGGGTTACAGGTACAGACCTTGACTATCAGCCCCATTTGAGAAAGGCCTGACCTACCATCTAAGTCGTGTGGGTCCTTTTCTGGACAGTAACAGGCCTTGGAGTAGGTCCTGAGTTTGTGTTTTGGACCTTGTTTGTTTAATTTTCACCTCCAGTCAGGGCAGACTGAATGTCTGACATCCAGCAAGCCTGGGGACTGAATGCAAGGTGTGTTTCAGTACCTCTAAATTCCTAGTCTGCCCTGTAACCTGGGACTTGCAACGCATTTCCTTTTCCCCTCAAACTTCAGCTCTTGGAATCATGTGATCCCTGCCTTCTTTGAGAAGTTTCCTGCCTTCTAGTTGCAGAAATGAACATGAAAGTACAACCTTGGAGAAAGAAAGTAACAAAAATCCCGAATTTCCTCTCTGTGACAAAAAGCCTTGGATTTTTTAGAGCCAGTTTCACCCAGGAAAGTGCGAATCTCTGCTGACTGTCTCTGGTTCTCCTGCAGGCTCAGAGCAGCTCGCTGGGAAGCAGCAAGAGAGAAGCTGGTGGCTCACCTGCCGCCAGCAGCAGCTGCGTGAGCCCCGGACACGTGTGGGCTGGATGTGAGCAAGGGCGAGCTGCTCTGCTCTCTGCATCCTTCCCGTGGCTCCAGCATTTCAGCCTGCAGGGCTGTCAATCTGTCACAAGCACTAAATTCATGGCAGCCTGGATGACGGCGCTGCCGCGGGCTGCGGGAGCTGCCCTGCCTGGGACAGGCTGTTCTGCCTCGCTGAACTCACGGGGCACCCAGGGGCAGCGCACCTGCTGCTGCCGCCGCTGCCTCCTCCTGGGCTGCAAACATTCCCCTCCCTGCACGGCCCTCCCGGCGCCCCAGAGGATGCAGGCACTGCCTGGAACAGGCGGGAAGATATTTCCTTATGTTTCAGTGAGCAGGGACTGTGATCCCAGGCAGCTCTGCTGGGTCATGGGGACCAGGGAGAGTTTTTTCTCCTGCCTCCATAAAGCCCTGTTGGTTGTTCGTTTGGGTTTTTACTCTGCTTTCTACTGGATGATTTTTAAGGATGTGACCAAGGCACTCTCACAACTAAGTAGTTTCTAGGGAATAACCTCTGGAAAAGAGCCATGTAAATATGGTACCTTCTTCCTCAGCAGAAAATTGTCTCCCCAATGTGTTAGGATTAACACCCGCAGCACAGAGCTACATGAGCCGACAGATGCTGAAGTGGATCCTACTCTCACTGTACAAGGTTGCCAAGGCTCCAGCCCTTCTGTGGATGGCAGGCAGGCCCACAGCCTTCCTTACATATGATGTAGTTTGCAAAGAAACCCCTCTAGGTGGGAGCAGCAGCGCCTCTGCATGGGCCTAATAATTATAGACTTGGTTGGAATGCACCGCATTGGCTTCAGGTTTGGAGCCTGTGAGTAGTGACCCCAACCAGCATTTCGGTGGTATGGAGATCACAGCTTCCAGCAAAGCTCTGAAGACTGCGCCCTAGGTTCCAGCTGCAAGACCTGGAATATGAGTATCTCCATCAAAAACAGTCATAAACCACCAAGAGCAGACTCTGTAACAATAAGGCAGCCTGAAATGCAGAAAAAAACCTTCTCTTCACAGAATGCCAGGATGGATCTGGCTGGAAGGGACCATAGTGGGTCATCTGGTGCCTTCCTGCTCAAGCAGGACCATCCCAGAGTACACAGCACAGGATTGAATGTAGCTGGTTCTGGAATATCTCCAGTGAGAGAGACTCTACATCCTCTCTTGGCAGCAAGATCTCTAGAAGTGTTTGCCGGACTACCAGCAGGAGAAACTTAGTGTCTCCTTTCAACATGTAAGTTGAACTCTTTCGTTCTGCACGGGACTGAGAGGCTGGAAAAGAACTAAAGATGAAAAATCTTTTTATGCTTTGCTTGAAACGAGAGGGCATCAGTCTTAAGCTGCATGGGGGGAGGTTTAGGTTGGACATGAGGGAAAATTTTTTCACTGAAGGGGTGATCAGACATTGGAAGTGGCTGACCAGGGACATGGAGTCAGTGTCCCTGCAGCTGTTTAAGGAAAGACTGGATGTGGCACTCAGTGCCACGGTCTGCTTGACACGGTGGTGTTCGGTCATAGCTTGGACTCGATGATCCCAGAGAACTTTTCCAGCCTAAACGCTTCTGTGATGCTGTGAAAAGAGAAGGTCTGTCCCACTTGTGCACGCTGGGTTTGCTCGGACGGCAGGAGCGCTCGGGCACTACCTGCGCACCCACCAGGCGCGTCAGTGCGGACAGCAGTCCTGGGAGGCCAGGGGCCACTTTGCGGTGACTTTGCCAGGGAGTCCCCTGCAGCCCGGCCGGTTCCCTGGCGATCCCGGCCTATTCCGTGCCGCTCTCCGTCCCTCCCCTGTCCGCCCCGCCCGGCACTTCCCGGCTCCCGCCTCGGTCCGAAGTGCGCGCCCGCCCCTCAGGCTGCCGCCGCCGTCACGCGCGCGTCACGGGGTCAGTGAGGCCGGAAAAGTCCTCCGGGATCATCGAGTCCAACCTGTGACCGAACACCACCGCGTCAACCAGACCATGGCACCCAGTGCCACGTCCAGCCTTTCCTGAAACACCTGCAGGGACGGTGATTTCACTGCCTCCCTGGGCATCCCGTTCCGATGTCTGATCACCTTTTCTGTGAACAAATTCTTCCTACTCTGCACTGTTGCAGTCTCACCTTGATTATTGTGCACAGTTTTGTCACTGCAATATAGGAAAGATATGAAGCTGTTAGTGTCCAAAGGAGGAACATGAAGATAGTGAAGGGCCTGGAGGTGATGCTACACAAGGAGCAGCTGAGGGCACTTGGTCTGTTCAGCTGGATTAGAGGAGACTGAGGTCAGAGCTCACAGCAGTTCTGCAGCTTCCTCACGAGGGGAAGAGGAGAGGGAGGCCCTGATCTCTACTCTGTGTGACCAGGAACAGGACCCAGGGAATGGCTGGAGCTGTGCCAGGGGAGGGTTAGGGTGGATATCAGGAAAAGGTTCTTCCCCCTGAGGCACTGAACAGATTCCCCAGAGAATGGTCACAGTCCCAAGCCTGACAACTCCAGGAGCTTTTGGACAACTCTTGGGCACATGATGTGACTCTTGGGGATTGTTTGTGCAGGGACAGGGCTTGAAACTCGATAATCCTTGAGTCTCTTCCAACTCAGCTCATTCTGTGATTCTCTAATGTCCACCCTAACCCTCCCCTGTCCTCTCAGGCAGGGCTGACGAGGGGTTCAGAGTCCTGGCATTCAAGAGGTTTGCTTGATGCATATTGAGCAACCAGAATGCAACATTATGCAGGTATGGGCCAATTCCATACAGAAAATAATAAAGGCCAAGAAGTTTACAGCCCTTGAGGGCATCAGCTGGAGGGTTAATAAATCAGGAAAACTTTAGTAGAGGTTGTTCTTTAACTTAGATTCTTCTGAAATAACAATTTTGTTAGTGTGATATGGAATCATGGAATGGCCTGGGTTGGAAAGGACTTTAAACACCATCCAGTTCCACTCCACTGCCACGGGCAGTGACAGCTTCCACTATCCCAGCTTGCTCAGAGCCCCATCCAACCTGGCCTCGGACACTGCCAGGGATGGGGCAGCCACAGCTTCTCTGGGCAACCTGTGCCAGGGCCTCACCACCCTCACTGGGAACAATTTCTTCCTCATATCCAATCTAAACCTTTCTGTCAATGTGAAGCCATCTCCCCTTGTCCTGTCACTCCAGGCCCTGTAAATAGCCTCCTTCCATCTTTCCTCTAGGCTCTTGTAGGTCCCTTTGTTTCAAAACAGTTGGTGGTGGCAGCACTGATGCAGTGGCACCTGTTGGACAGAACAGCAAGATCAAAAGATAACACAGCCACCTAAGAGGAGAAATTGAGGCTCCAGCCCTGATATGCTGCATGTTTATGCATTTTATGTTGTAAACTCTCTGGAATAAAAACAGATCTTCATGGGAGCTGGGGTAGGAGCTGGCACTGTGGTTTCCATTTCCCCCAAGTGTAGATTCTAATGAAACAGGCTGAAGCTATTTCTCAGTAAGTGACAGCTTAATGATTCTGTGCAAACTAGGGCAAGATCCACCAGAGAAACAGTGCACATGTCCCTGACAGCAGGAGATGCAGAGGTGAACCTCCTGGGAGGAAGAATATTCAATCCCAATCACCTACTGAGAGATAAATAGTCTAGGTCCTGAACCATGACTCAAAGGCAGGGCTGCTCCTCTTCCAGCGTTTTGTGTGAGGAGTGGTGCCCTCTGTTGTTCCAGGGAGAAGCTGCCGGGAGTTGGGGAACTGAACCCACGAATGTGGGGGTGGGTTTGTTTTCTCCAGTACTGCACACCCTAAGTGTGCACACTCTTAGAGGTGCTCTGGTTTGGACATACAGGATCTGTCATGCAGCATGCACTGCCAGCAGGACTTCATTTTCCAGAGTCAAGTAAGAAGTGAAATGGACCAACATGACTAGGAAAAAAATGATTTAAGAATTAGAAAAGTGTGTAGAATAAGCAAGAATTCCTTAGTAGCTGCTACAAAGGTAACTGAAGGGCATGGGAATGTGTATGGACAAGGGTCAGAGTTAAGGCTGCCTGTGTTTCTCTCAACATCTCCTGATCTCAAAGAGAGAAGGAGCTACCTTTGCTTAACAAGCTGCCATCATTAGATAATCCTCCTGGGCACTCCAGCCTGTCTGCAAAGGAAAATGTGTTTGTGTGAAGCTGGGCTGCATGGGTTCCTGCTCCTTGACACGGCAGAGAAGCTGTGCTTGGAGTGCAGTTTGCTCTGCAGAGCGCAGAAATAAGAACATAAAGATACATCCACGTCTGCAAAACGTGAAGTGGCTTTGAAAAATGCCTAACTGGTCACGGGGCTAATTCTGGTGTTGTAAATGACGAGGTAAGTACAGTTATTTAAAATGACCTTTGAGAGCAATCTGTATGCCACGCCCCAGGAGGCAGCCGTGGGAAGCACGCTGCCATCAGCGTCCTGCCAGGCCCAGAAGGCATTTCCAGGAGTCCAGCTGTTTGCTGTGATTGCTGAACATGCAGAGTCTGCAATACCTGCTTTTAAAAGTACACAGTTATGTCACGGGATTGCTTGAGTTTAGTAACCCCAGGGCAGTGCATTCCAAGGGGTAGAGGGCAATTCAGCTGCCTGGCAGAGCCAGTGGGAAGGTACTGCATGTCCCTGACTTGTTTACTGCGGAGATCATCACCTGTACCTTCAGGAACAAAGCTGCCTGGGCTGGGGCAGCACGCTGGTAGTTTAGGGCTACCCTAGCACTTTCACTAATGGGTACAGTCACATCACAGAACCGAAACACAGAATGGCCTGGATCGTAAAGGACCTTAAACATCATCCAGTTCCACCCGCTGCCATGGGCAGGGACACCTTCCACTATCCCAGCTTGCTCTGAGCCACATCCAACCTGGCCTTGGACACTTCCAGGGATGGGGCAGCCACAGCTTCTCTGGGCAACCTGTGCCAGGGCCTCACCACCCTCACAGTGAACAATTTCTTCCTCATATCCAGTCTAACCCTGCTCTCTGTCAGTGTGAAGCCATTGCCCCTTGTCCTGTCACTCCAGGCCCTTGTCAAGAGTCTCTCTCCACCTTTCCTGTGGGCTCCCTTCAGGTACTGCAAGGCCACAATGAGGTCAAACCATCTTTATTTGTACAAGCCTGTGAAGAGTGATCTCCTCCTTTCCCCAGGTGTTCTTGATGCACCCACACAACAGTGCCTTCAGGATGTAAGCCTGATTCCTTGACTGAAGGCACTTCTGCGTTGCTGGAGTCTTGTGAGCTTTTGGCTGACAAGAGAAGCAATAATATAATAATTTAATAACTAAGCAGACTTACCTGAAGAGGAAATCAGAACAGACTCAATCATGCAAGGAGCTGAACCCTTGCATATGCTGAAACCAGCATGCTAAAATCAATGGTAAATGAAGATACTGATTTTGAAAAGTTTAAGTTTGAAGCAAACTAATTAGATCTCAAAGGTAAAATCTTTATTGGTTGAACCTGGTGCAACACTTGCTAAAGGAAAGAGTAAGTCATTTTGACCTCTTTTGAGGTGCTCTTATTATTCACTTTAGAAGGGATATAAATACTCTGCTATCAGGAAGAGGTTTAACCTCTGACTGAAGGGTTAGGGAAAGCTTCCTCTCCAAGTAGGTTATTTTGGTAATGCCACACCAAGGGTAGTTTACTATTGAGCTGCCTGCACCCAATCAGCTCTTTCTATAGAGCTCAAGGCAGAGTGTTAGGCCAGATGGCCCCCAGCCTGACTGAACCATTGCTGGACAACTCTGTGTTGGTCAGAACAGACTTTTTAGCAAATGATCCATGTGCAAAACTCAGTACATGGAGATGAAGGACTTGTATTCCTTCTGGGAAATCCCTGGGCTTTAGTTTCCCAAGCTGATGAAAGGGATAATGACATCTAATGAGTTGACTACATACACCTATGTGTGTGTGCATATATAAAAAATATATGATTTGGATTATTATTACACAGTCACAGTAACATGAGAAAGTAGTTTTTTCCTTGGGAATTTTAGGCTGTGCTCTGCCACTGAATAAGGATGTTAAACAACACCACACTGCCCAGGCTCCTGCTTTTGCAGTTGCTCACACCTGAATTATGTGCTTGTCCCGTGTTGCTGCACCCTGGGGGCACTCCATTCTTCCTCCCAAAGGAGAGACATGTTCCTAGAAGTAGGTGCCTCCTGCTGTAACGTTCCTCACATAATGTACAAAGGTAGCAGCAAGAACTTTATTGAGCAGGCCATGAGGTAAGGTACTGCAGGACTGATTAGTCATTGCCCTGTCAGGTGCCAGCAGCTGCACTAATTATTACTGAAATGAGTTCAGATGGCAACATCTTTAAATGACCTTTCACCTCAGAATTGAACAGCAGGGAGTCTCTGTGCTCAGACATGCTGAAGGGTGCTCATTCTGGGCAGGACTCCAGTGTAAGGGCAGCTGAGGTGTTTGTTAGTTAATTAAATTTATTTGGAGCATGTAGAAAACACTTTGGAGTTGGCAAACAACGAAAAAAGGCACCTTCCTACAATTCTAATGTGTGCTTTATCTCTTCAGTCACTAATACCAAAGAGCACTTGGGTATCTATGGAACACTGAGATGGCAGCTTATCATGGTGCATTATGGGTTACATATACATCGCTAGAAGATCCTAAGACTTGTGGAAACACTGGAACATTTAGGACCACTAAGCAAATCTCAGCCTGTACAGTCAATTGTTTTTATCGATTAGGTACAACACACTCCCAAGCAGCACTTACAAAAGGATTTAGGCTGCCTCTGGTAATAGCAGCACTTTGCAAGAAGAGAGGTGACCAGAAGTTGAAATGAGGTTTTGTTCCTTTTCTTGCCTTTCTACCCCCTTGGAAAAATAAAGCTGCTTAAAGCTAAACAAGAATTCACCTTCAGAAATCCCCATCTCCCCATAGCACACCTGCATCTTGCTCTCACTGCAAAGTAAAGATAACTCTGAGTGACTTCTTGTCAACCTCTTGGTAGGATATAAAAATACACTTCATGCAGCAGTAACTGGATGGCACAGCCAAGTACAGGACCACATTGTGCTCAGCACTATTTGCCAAACAAATAGGAATCGAGATGCTGTTCCCCACGGGGCCTGCCATATATATAGACAAAGTCAAAGGGGATGAGGCAGTATTATCTCAGGCTTACAGCTGAGGGACTCCAATCCACAGGGATTATAGTATCTTGCCCAAGGTCACACACAGGAAATCTGTGGCGGAGCAGGGAAATGAAACAAGAGCTTCCCAGGCACGAGCCATACACCAGGCATAGGACAGTATCTAAAATGGAGTGTTTCAGTCCACATCTGTACAGGTTTCACAAAGCTTCCATGCCTGCTCAGAAACTTCAGGAATCATTTGTGCATCAATTACACCGACATTGTGACTAAGACATGTCTCTTATATAGACATGTCTCTATAAAGACATGTCTCTTTATAAATATTACTGTGTCCTTTCTGAACAAACACATTTAAAGTTGGAATGTTGGGTGCCTTATGTGATTCTCTACCATGTGCTGTGTATTCCTAGAAAACCTGCTTCCCATCGCAATGCGTGGCTCCTGCATGTACTGCTGCCCTCTCGTGTGGGCCTGCTGGGAACTGCAGCGTTGGCACAGTCGAGGGGACTCGATTATCTGGTGCCTGCCCCTGGCACAACCTTTCACCCCAGCCCTACAGCTAGTGGACATTGTTTCTCATTTGCTGTGTCACTGTCTCCTCCACACTCCTTTTGTGCGTGACACAAGCGACATGACAATGGAGAATCCAGGTCACAGTCTTGGCAGCCACGCTGCAGAGCTGCCCGGTCAAGGGAACACTTAAGACAACTTTGTAGCAACAAAACGTAGTCAAAGGTCAGCTGGCGCTCTGGGGTTTCCCTGCAGTGTGCCAGGAGGGCCAGTTCCACCTCATCGATCAAAGTTCACCTCAGGCTGACTGGGACTGCTAAAGCCAAATCATCTGTTCTGGGCACAAAACATTTCATGAGCAGCAGTTTGATACACACAATAAAAGTTGTGACAGGTAGTAATTTAGGAGAAGCTCCACAGGCAACCACAAAGAAATTGCAGTTATTTCCCACTTAAAGGCTGGCCTGAATTTCATTTAGCAATAGCTCCTGATGGTACTTCTGTGATACCATGTCACTGTCTCCAAAGCTGGATGATTCACTTTCCATCACACTGGCAATGAAAGGGACTTCAGGGCACATACAGATCAGGTCAAAGGTGTTTTACTTGGTCTACATCTCACTCCCTTCCTTCCACCACCCTCCTTTTTGTTGTTGTTGTTTTTTTTTTTGGTTTTGTTTTTTGTTTCTGTTTTAACCAAAAGCATACCTAGGAAGGTAATTATTGTAACTCATTTGTGTTGCATTGGATATAAGGTGGGTATTTAAAGTACACTTTCCAGAAGCCCAGCTGGAGCTCTTCCGAATAGTTTTTCTTCAAACTTTTGCTCATTAAAAATGAATCATAGAAAACCTTTCTTCCCTACAACTTGACCCAGGACTGAATATTAGATCTTTTATGCTATGTTTTTGTACTAAGTCTTCCAATTACCAACTATCTTCCTCCTTTTGCAGAGGGTAGAACAAGACAAAGGGTGTAGCTGAAACAATAAGCACAGTCTGGTGTAGTGCTATTTCACCTCCATCAGCTTCCAGATGTCTGAACAGAAGTGTGATGACACTCTCTCACTCTGCCAGAGATGGCGGAGATCCCTGTAGCCTTTTCCATAGCCAGGGATTCAGATCCAAAAAGCCTCTAGAAATCAAACCTCAGATTGCATGGGGGAGAAACTCCAGGGCTGTCTGTGTGGCAACAAGGAGGAAGGCACACAGAAGCGGCATGAGGACACTGGCAGTGCCTGAGTTTCTAGACAAGCAGTGAGGTTGCTCAGGGAAGTTTATCAGCTCTGATTGCATCAGTTCCTTGTTGCTCTAGCAAATGCCAAAGAGGCTCCTTTCTAGTCAGCCCTGGACAGGACACAGAACTCACTCCAAAGGATGGGAAAAAAGTACACAGCATAGCCACCTGCAAAAAGGAAACAAAACAGACCAGCTGAGATTGTCTCCATCCAGTATTTCTGGAGAAAGTTAATGACGAAGCAGTGGCTGACCCAGAAAATACTCATTAACACTAGGTACAATATCAAAGGTAGCAAATACATCATTTTCAAGCAAGGCAATAATGGGGACCATTGCTCATTGTGCCCTACTTCAGACACCGGACATCATAGTTGAAACAATCATTAAAAATTAGGGTTATAAAGGAATACTACCTAGCTGACACAGACGTGACAGGCAGAAGAATTCAGTACAGCTTCTGAACGAAATGGATCTGGCCTGGTTTTGCAACTCATTAGTGGTGCAGTTATACTGAGCTAGTTAGTGCTGCAGCAGCCACATACAAATACACCACTTTGTTCTTTAAAGGCAAAGCAAAAGATCAGAACCATCAGCTGTAGCCCTGGCTCTGCTGAGCATGCTGGGAAACCTTAGTTACCACAAAAGCCAGCCAGCTGACTGGCACAGGAGCAGGAAAGGGCACCTTTCGGGAGCACAGGGCTTCCACAACTTCCACAGCCCTGACAACAGTACCACGTGCTTGGGCTTCAGTGGAGCTCATGTCATTGTCTTATTGCCAGTCAACAGTGCCACTACTGTTAGCTCATTTCTCCCCACATCTAATGAGATTAGGCTCCAGTTAGCTTAGGAAAATCCATTTGTTGTGATATTAGACTAAGGACTGCATTTGGATGGCTTAAACCACAAGTCTCCAGCTGTATCAAGTTCCCAGCCTTGATTAGCTCAAATGATCTCATGCAATCTTCACACCCTCTCTGGTCTCAGCACAGTAACTACATCTGAATCTGGCCTAAAAGGCCTTCTCCTCCTTGTTCAAAGATTAATTTCTTTCTGCTCCCTGAAGCATAAGGGCACCCTGCATCTGTTGTGGGAAGAATCTGGACATTCAGTTCTCCCTGATCCCCTCCAAGTGAACCTCTGCCTCTTTGCTTTAAGTTACACTTTCCCCGAGTCGCTGACCAGTTCTGTCATTTCAGGGTTACTGCTGATCTTAATAACAGTTCCTCAGCTGAAAACAAGCTCCTCTTCTCTCTTGCAGTGCAGGGCTTTATCTGATTGAGATTACAGCACACTTACAGTAAAGGAGTTCTCTTGTCTGCCAGAGAGGCCCCACACCAACCAGCTGTGTGTCCCACACCCCAAGGAAATTGCCATTTAGGAGAGCTCCTGTGGCCTAATGCTCGACACAGGGCCATTTCTGGAACTGTTTCAGCTGGACACACCAACCTCGGCCCTGCCCTCAGGCCCCATGTTCTCCTGACACAGTCCCAGCAGCTCTATCGTGAGATGTGCGCGACATGAACGGTGCAATCCCAGCAAGCCATGAACTGTAAAGACCCAAAGTTTCAGAGGGGAATTTATTTTATGGGAGCATATCCAATATTTTTTGTCAACCATTCATGAGAATAATAAAAAATAGAAGCTTTTTAAATGACAAAAAATATAGTTACATATAATACAGATTTTCATCTTGCATTGAAGTGAGCAGTAATAAAATGCTCACTTGTGTTTTCACAGTTTGTGTTGCTTCTCTAGATTAAAGCAACTCAAATATTCCGGTCAGAACCCCTAGGTAGCAGTTTCATGGGATGAATGTGAGGGTGAACACTCTCAGCATTCTGACACACTTCACAAGTAGAGCAGGCACACTTGATCCATCTCAGAACCACTACAATTTTCAGAGGTACCAGCTACACTTGAGGCATCCTTGCTGCAACTGAAAGGGTTTTGTGTCAGAACATGTTTTTAGGCCCCAGTCAGAAACACATCCATGGAACAGTCAAGAATGTGCTTAAATCCAGTCTGGTTCAAAGGGCTCTGAGTTGATCCTTTGTGACCCCATTGTTCTGCCCTCACAAGCACTGCACATGGGCACGAAGCTCTAACCAGTGCTTGATCACATGTGTAAAGTGCTTGCAAGACCACAAAGGATTTAACATTCTTCAGCACTCCACTCAGAGACCTAAAGGCATTCACTGCATGCATACATTTAGGTATTTACTACACACGCTTACACCCTGCCCCCCAGTATTATTGCAATAATTCTTTGCTGGTGTAACAGCTCATACACCAAGTTTCACTTACTTAGTTTTCTGCAAACATAGAAAAAAAAAACCACCTGAAGAGAGCTAGAACAGCTTTCAATCAGTCACTATATTGGCATTGAAAGCTTTATTTTGAAAACTTTAAGCAGCAATACTGAATAAATAGACAGAATGATTGTTTTGTCATCTCCATACAAGTGATGGCCTTCATCCAAAACATTAAAATACTGTAGCAAATAGAATAAACATGCACATTTCAATGTTCTAAAAAAACAAACAAACAAAAAAAAAAACAAACCAAAAAACAAAAAAAGGAGGTGTAATATAAAAGTAACACTTTGACACTTTTTTAATACAGTACAGGCCATTAGAGACTATTTTCTGGAAAAAAATATCTGAATACAGTTTTGTTATTTACATGTATCATTAAGGCCCAATTCACTCAAGTTAATGCACATCAGGAATTTATATGCTTCAAGGTAACTCACTAAAAATTACAAGATCGATGTTTCTTTGATCATACTCATATGATCCCAGTTCACTAAAATAATGCAATACTCTTCATGCCAAAAACAAGGCAATTGCTGCCCCAAGAGGAGACTTTTATTTCACTAAAGGATCTTTTTCCCTCTTACCTCATATGTTTGCATATTGCTAATGCTAGTAGTGGTAGTTCTCTTCTTCAAGAACTTCCTCCCAACTTGCCAGGGTTTAGAAAAGCAAGCAATCTCAAAGCTAACATACAATTTCCAGAAGCAATTCAGGCACTTGGGAACCTAAGTCCCACTGAAAGATACTGACTTCTACCTAAGTCCCACTGAAAGGGAGCTAACTTTTCAGAGTGGGACTTGGGTTTCTCCCTTGCTCAGGCGTTCAGACTGTTCACCTTAGCCTTAACCTACTGGCTTTTCAGATGGTCACCCCCCTCTTTTCCCCTAAAAACATAGCATCTCCAGCAAAAATAAACTGTATCCTCATGGATGAGAGAGGTAACACAGTTAATTTCCATTAGTAATAAATTACAGGAGTTCTCCATATAAATTCCCTGTGCACTGGAAAATAGTGCTTGTGTATTCAACTATTTAACGCAAGCAAAAAATCCCATTTTGATCATGCTGCCCAGTAAATAATATGGCACTTGTTAAAATTAGTACGTGTAGCTTCCTTTCTGCTAATGCCCCAGGTGTAGGTTTGGAACACTTCTGAAAATGGACTTTTTGTACAATTGTAAAGAAAGAGTGAGTTTCTGCAATTGATCAGAAGCAAAACTCTAAACGCTGTAGTGTGAGGGATTTTTCTAACTGTTACACATGGGTCAGTTCACATCTAATGCAAGGGCATGCCATTTCTTTTTGGTTTATTTACAGAGAGGGTGAAAATGCTACCGAACTTCAGCCCGGGTGAAATTCAATAAGCAAGAGGAGTATGGTGGGGGCAGGGGAATTTGTCAGTGTCTCACAACTGGCAGGTCTGGATACCAAAGCCTCTCCTTGGCCACAGGAGTGGCTGAAGCTGCAAACGTTTTTCAGATCCCCTTGACATGTGCTGAAGCCCTGGCAAGGAGGGGCCACTCAGGGGTGCTGCAGTGGTCACTCCTGAGCCAGCTCCAGGCTGGCCCCTGTGTCCAACAGCCGCTGCAGTCAGCAGGTGCTACTTTTTATTTCAAACGGTAAATTCCTCCCTCGATTCTATTAAAAAGCTGTGTTTCAAGCCCTCCAAAGCTGCTCTTACTCTTCCTTTTAATCCTTTACCTCCTCCCTCAGTCTTACAGAATAATCTGGCAGAGAAAGAGAGCAGGTTTTAAGAACCCAATTCACCTCAAACTGACATCTGTGGGAGATGGAACGGTCACAGAATATGACAAAAACATTAGCTGGGGTAAATATGCTGATCTGCCTTAAAAATACTTCATCTCAGGACAAGACTGCTTCCCCCCACCCCCATGCAGCATAATTTGGGCCAGACTTTGCAAGGTGCTGAGTGCCTCAGATCTCTAACATCAAGAGGTGCTGAAGATGCAAGATATCCACTGGAAAGGGCCATTTCATTTTTGTAAATTGAACCCAGAATGTAAGGCATATATGCTCAAGTACCTTGGACATATTGTCCCCAAACTATGTATATTTTACACTTTTTTTAATATATATATATATACACACACATTCCTTCTTTTTTTTAATACAAAGTTATGGGCACAGTAAACATGAGCACAGAACTGTGATAAACTAACAGTAAAATGGGTGAGCACTGCAAAGGTTCCTCAGGTAGGAATATCTCATTTTCCAGTTTGCTCACAAGGGAAGATGGGGAAAAAAATGACCTGATAAGTTAAACAGTAAAAACTCAGAGTCCATTTGGAAAGGTCCTTTATATATTCACAGCCTTATCTGTTGCTGTTAGTCTAAATACAGCAGCATTTTTAGAATATATGATGCCATTAATAAGTGGAAAGGAAAAAAAATGCATTAAACGCTCAAGAATCCTTCATCTTCCGCTATATCTTTTAAAGCTTCCATTTGTCAGGAAGCTCCTTTTTTAGAAAAGGAGACTTAAATTTACATTTATCTGCACGTCAGTGAATCAACACAAGAGGATGCTAGGAGTTAAGTATTTTTATATGGCTAAAAGCTGCAGTGCTAAAATCCTGACCCTACCAAGGAGGACATCAGGAGTTCAGTCCTGTTGCCACTGACTGAGCCCAAGTTTTCAGCACTGCAGTGAGGGCACAATGCCCAGGGGATCACTAAGGTGGGGATGATGCTGTGAGTTGCTGTTGGGAAATCCAAACCAGGAAAGGCCCATCCCTTCCCTAACTCATCTGTGAGGCCAGCTCCTCAGTTTACAGTGTCCCACTGATGCCAGTCCCTTTCTCCACAAACCTGGTGTCCCTTGCAGCAATCTCACTTCAAGGTCTGCAACCAACCAGCTATTTGGGAGTGGCTACTTTCTGCAGGGAAGCCTTTTTGTCTAATTCTTTCTTAGCTTTGATTGCATTAGAGCAACATCAAGATGTGATAGTTCTCTTTTCATATGTTTTGTGAAAAATGACCACCAAATGTGTGAATTTTCTGCTTGGAAGCTTTACATTCTGTAAGTGACTGTCTTTCAAAGGGACCAAACGTCTCCACCAGGGAGCTGAATGAAATCCTGGCCTCACTCCTGTCAATAAGAACTCTGCTACTGACTTCATGGGACTCTGCCAGGTTTCTTCCCTTCAGAAAACTTAGTGGATTCTGGAAGGCTGGAAGTGGATACTCATTAGTGTTGTGTCTTTCTTCCTCTCCAACAGCAAGATTTGTTACAAAACAAGAACACTGTAATGGCTAGTGGAAAAAAATAAAGTACAAAATCACACACAGTGAAAGCCTCCTACTCTGTTTTGGTAAGATATATGAAGACAACTTCTTACATTGTTCTTTTCTCAAAAGGCATATACAATGTGGCAAAATATTTCAAATATACATTCTATATAATAAAATATCATCTAACTAGTGCATCCTCAATCATATGCTGGAAATATTTTTACCAAGCCAAGGTTTAAAATCCATAAATCTTTTGAACACTAGGTGCTTCATTCAAGGCAGATACAACAGCAAGTAAATCCCACAAGCTCACTTTTCAAGCCTTAAAAGGTAGCAATGGATGGAACATGACACATGATGACCCACGACAGAAATGAACAAAGTTAGTGGTGAGAAACCACTGCAATGGTTCAGCACCCCTCAGAACTCTGCATTGCAGATTGCTGTACTTGATCAGATGGGGGATATTGGTACACACAAATTAAAGTCACCTTGTCAGACTGACACACAGCCATACGTGATAATTCACAAGTTAAAAATAAAAATATAAAAGGTCAACATTCACAGGTCCATTGATTAAAGGGAATAAATTAAACCTCAGATAAGTTGCATACATGGTTTCCTTCACCCTCAGTCTTCCATTTATGCCTATACAAGGAACAATACTTTCCCAAACACTTCTGAAGTCACAAAAACAATGAAGGTTTTTGCACTCAAGCTGTGTTGACAGCAAGGTCATCCTTGCCAATTATGAATCGAGACAGTTCCTGTCTCTTTAGCATCAGTGCACAGGGTATGGCTCCAAGTGGTGTTGGAGGAAGAAGAAAATATAACACGGCGGTGTAACAAAAAAACTAAACAAGAAAAACTTCTTCCATTCATCATTGGCAGAATAAAATAAAGTGTATCTTGTCCAGGGTACCTTGCTAGGTCCTCTCTAGAAGAGGTATGTACTGTCATACATAAATGCCCTCCGGGTTAAAACCAGATGACAGGGGGTTCTGTAGGATCCGAAGGTTACTGGGGAGTTGCCTCGATGAGCCAGGGCGCTTCAGTGACCCAGACTGAAAGGTTGGCTCTGCATGAGAAAAAGGGCAATTAGAAAATTCATCCTCCTCCTGCTTAATGAAATACAGAAAAACTAATTCCACATGTAACAAACTATTGAAGTGCCTGGCTAGGAAGTGAGGAGATGGAAGGTGCGCATTTCCTATTCATTTCAAAACAGAATGAAACCCACACAAAATAATTACCCTCCCACGAGAAACATACACACAGACACACACATTCATATGGTGGGTGATGTGCAGAAAGAGCTTAAACCTGGAACAGAACTCAAAGCTTCTGCTTCCTGCACACTTTAAAGAGTTCATACAAGTGCTGCATTTGAAGGCCTGGTTGTCTTTTCCCCTCTCCCTACCCCCTTGCCCACCCAGTGCCTTTTGGTTATTTGAGTTTTCTCAAAGTTTGCTGTGCAGAGGGACAGACCCAGCACAGGAGGACGCAGAGACAAAGAGCCCCTTGCAAGCAGAGTGCTGGATAAAGCACACGACTGTGCTGGTACCACAACTCTGACACACATTCAAGGCACTCCCGTGGTTCTGCCCAGGAAATTCTGAATCCAGATGTGGGCACGTGCAGGCTGCACTGATCTCACTGGGGACAAAGTCAATTTGCACCCGCAGTAACAGCCATCTGTGCAGGACTTCTGCATGGCTGGCAGCCCAGCTGGATTAGCTCCTGTTCCCGTGGGGCTGCTGTCTGGGATTTCTGGGGATCCAGACACATTCCTTTTTCTGCTTTGACAACACCTCCACCAGAAGAGTAAGACCCCAGACGAACAGCAGTGTCAAATGTACAATCACGTTCTGTGCTGGCAGCCAGCCAGAGCGGCCACTTTTGAAAGCTGCAGGCTTAATGGGCTGCTGATGGGACAAACGCATGCCCGGGCACAGTGGGAGAGAAGTTCTCCACATACTGCTCTTTATTTAGAGCCTGCTAAACCCTTGGAATGAAAAGAAGTACTCGGCAATGAACTCTCTTAGTGTTTTGCTAATGTCTTCGTTAAGGGAGCATTCACTTCACGTAGAAGTGCCAGCGTTAAGCGGCAGAAAAGGCATTGCCTGCTTGCCCCTTCTCCCTCCCTCCCTCCCAAAGCATTCCGAGGGCTGCACCTCTCTCGAGTTCCACGTGTGGGGCCTCCACCTCCACGGGGTCTGCCGGCAGCACCGTCACCTTGGTTCCCGTTTGCTGGATGAACTGCTGCAGGTTCACCTGCCGCAGCTCCTTCGTCAGTTGCTCCAGTTCTTGTTCCCTGTCCTGCCAGGAAACAGAAAACATCTGCTGAGCATATAAAGCAGCATCTCATGACCATATTTACAGTTGGGCAACTATTGCTTCTCTTTTTGATGAGAAAGCCTCCAATTTTTAAAGCTCAACTGCAAATGGAAAGGTATTTTAATCTCGTAATTTAAAAAGCGAATCAATGCTCACTAGCACTTACTAAAATCACAGAATCAATTAGGTTGGAAAAGACCTCTGAGATCACTGAGTCCAATCCATGACACTAACTAGGTTTTTTTTAATGTATTTTATTTTTATATTGCTTCTTAGATGACTAGCAGACGTTTCTCATACCACCTGAGAAAAACTGGCTCATCAGCAAATAAAGGTAATAGTGTGAATGCTGAAAAAATAACCAACTAAGCAGCAGTCTGGCACCAAGTCTTACTCTTCCTGAAGTGTCCAGCATGGCTTGGACAGCTCATTTAGCTCCTCAGATCTTAAAAGGAGTACAGTTCTTTTCTCTTCTTGTTCTTTGTGGTTTCTATTTAAACATTTTTGGACAGAACTTTCTCACTCTCCAAGGGTTTTGTGCAATGAATCCAAAGCCTAGCTGATTCACCACCCCGCAAAAGCACAGATGATCTTTAGGATCTTTCTCTGTACTTCTGTCACAATATGTAAAACTCACAGCTCTGATAGACTACAAAAGCCTTGGACTATTACTATTCCCACACACAGAGACCAAGCTGCTTTAGCAGGTATCTTTAGGTATGCAATAAAATATTTCTCTATTCCCCCCCCCATCCCCAAAGCTCCTTAATACAGAGCTCCGTTTATTTTCATGTGGACTTCCAGATTTGCACACCTTTAGGTTTAGAACAAGACTGGAATTTAACGGGAACCTTCCCAGTAAGTGAAACCTTGACTATGAAAAGAACCAAGCTAGAAATATTTTGAAGTCCATCATAGCCTCAGTAAACGTCATTGAGGATAGATAAAACACATAAAGAAGACTTGAAGCTTTCCATCAGTGAAAATCCTTCAGCATAGCATGTCTGGAAACTTAGCATAGATAAACATGGACAAAAGTTCTTACAGTTTTCATCCATTTTGCTTTGGATTAAAAGATTACTTTCACTCTCCCCATCAACTAGTAAAAACAGCTTATATTGATATGGTTCTAGGGCAGGAGTAAGGATACAAAATCCCTTTAAATATTCACAGTGGAATCACCTTAATGCCACTGCAGCACTGCAGAATATACTAACTGTGAATCCTGAGAATCAGCAAGAATCACAACTCCAACTGATGTGTGGTGCCTTAGGACTATTTTATATGGCACACAAAAATCCCAGGAGCCCCAATCTTTCCTCCACCTCAACCACCTAGCAGCTGGAGTTCCTTTATTCTTTCATGCTCTGTCAAGTTCCAGGCAATATTATTAACTTTAGCAAGGAAACAGGGATTGGATTCTCTTTTGACACATGTGCCACAAATGCCTGAGGTGTAGAGAAAACTAAAATCCTGAACACCAGCAAGCCAGCCAGGAGAAGAGGGATGCTGTTCTTTAAAACCAAACCCCTGTAAGGTGGCAGGTACTTTACTTTAGCTCTGTATCTTTCCAGTTGCTGCTTTTGGACTGTTCTTCGTAATTCATCTCTTTTGGTGGCAGACAAACCTAGCAAAGATCAGAAGTTTATCCTCAGAAAAGGCGATGATGGTGAAAATTACTGCTTTTCTTCTCAGACAGTTTGAATGAACAAGTTAAACACAGGTGAAGTGAAAACTCTCTGCTCTTCAAAAGAAACCCCACAAACTGAAATGCAATTTGAAAATGAAAGCAACACATTTCCCCTTTTACCCCACTCCCTTTGGAAACTTTCTTGTGTTGCCTTTCATGGGCTTCAGATTTGTGTAAGAGAAATTAGTCACAGTCTTTGACTTTCTCTAGCTATGGATAAAAGGTCTTACCTGTAATCGCTTGGTAGCTTGGCCCAAAGACCTTTCTACAGCTTTAATGCCATTTTCCAATCTCAGACTCTGCTGGCCCTGAATATCGATTTCTCCCTTCACCTTCTCGATCTTTTCCTTGACCTCTTCTTCATTCACTTGGGACTCTTGAACTTCCCGCTGCAGCTTCTCTGCTTCAAGGCCACTCTCCATGTTGTGGATCTGAGACACGTAGTCCTTGAGCTTGCTCTCACACTCTAGGATCCTCTGCCTCATCTCCTGCAGCTGCTCCGTCAGCTGCTTTTCATTCTCCTGTTCGATCTGCAGCTCGTTTTCCCAGAACTCTTCCTCCTCAATCTCCACTTCGTTCCGTTTGATCTTCTGCTCCAGTTTGAGGATTTCTTCTTCCAGGCTGGCGTTGTACTTTTGCTCCCAGTAGCGGATCTCGGCTTCGTTGGACTCCAGCTGCTTCTCGATGCACTGAAGCTTCTCCGTCTGGAGGTGGATCAGTTTCTTCAACTCATCCGCTGTTGTTTTACAGTTGTTGAGCACCTTTTGCTTGAACTCGGATTCCTTGCTCTTCCCGAAGATGTCCATTAACCCCTTGGCGCCGCCGGTGAAGGTGAGGGATTTCCTTTTCGGCTCCCTCCTCTTCATGGCCTTGTCCCCGGGCGGCCTCAGCTTGGCCAGGGGCGGCAAGCTCTGCCGGTACAGAGTCCTCTCGGGGATGCGCGCCACGCTGTCCGACGTGGGCCGCTCGCTCAGGGAGGGCCCGGTGCGCCGCAGGATGAGCTGCACGTCGCTGGCGTACTGTCCCCACTTGTTCAGGGACACGATGGGGTTCTCGTGCGGCGCCAGGTGCCGCTCCGTGTCCCGCCACTTCTNCCCAGCACGGCGCGGCTCCCCGACCCCCACACGCCGCTTCAGCGCACCGCCCCCCGTCGCAGCACACGCTGCCTCACTTACGGTGCCTGCACGTCACCGAGTTCGCCTCTAAACCTTCCCCGCGCAGGGCGGGCGCGGCAGCAGCGAGGAAGGATTGACACCGTGAGAACCAGCGGAACTGCACAACCCCGGGGCTGCGGACAGGCTGGGAGATTGAGATTCATGGAATGGCACATGGTTTGCGTTGGAAAGGACCTAAAGATCACCTGATTCCAATCCCCTGCCATGGGCAGGGACACCTTCCACTATCCCAGCTTGCTCAGACCCCCGTCCAGCCTGGCCTTGGACACTGTCAGGGATGGGGCAGCCACAGCTTCTCCGGGCAACCTGTGCCAGGGCCTCACCACCCTCAAAGGGAAGAATAAAGCCAGTAACGGGGCAGTGTTGGTAACCACCACATAAATACACCCAATACAACCTCGAGACCACAAAAAACAAGAAGAGGAGTCCCAGTTCTTTCATACAGCCATGCAGAAATATTGATGTGGAGGCAGTGTGTTTGCTGTTAAACTTTCATCAATCGGAGGCAGCGGTTAATGACTGACAGAGCTTCAGTTCCCCTGTTGGTGGCCCCCAGTTCGCTCAGACACTGAGCCAGCCTGTGCCACAGCCTGTGACGCCCGTGGCAGCGCTGCTGATGTGCCAAAACTTTCACTGCGGAGAGCACAGGGACCGGAGCAGCAGAGGCTGCCTGAACTGCAAACGAGCAATCGGGCTCCCTGCACAAGCTGTAACAGCGGCTCTCACATCCTCACTGGGGTAACCCAGCTTTCAGGAAGAAGCTTGAGTCCTTTCGTAAGTGTTAAGAGTTTTTCTGAGCGCTCTATTGACAATACAATTTATGTTTGTGCCTTCATTTGTGCTGTTATCAAACACACTTAAATCCAGCTCAGCAGTCTTCCTCCTCCAAAACCCCTTATTGGATATTTTTCTAAGCACTCTCACTACTCTGAAATACAGCATTCTCCCATTCCAGAAGAGCTTCCCCTATCAAAGTAACCTCACTTAAAAGCCACATTATTTACAAAAAGATGTGAAAGATCTACTGCTTTTAAAGCATTTGATACTAATGAACTCTGAACAGCTCCACAATTGTCATTAACCTTAAAAACATCGTTAGGTATTTTAATGCACTACCTACATTCATTTTCATGAAAAATGATCATTCAAATGATTTATTTTAGCACATAAAAGCTTGAAATACCTGTCATATATGCAACTACAGAGGGGAGGAGTCAGAAGAAATGTGGTATCAGTGGTAATGCATTCTATGTGTTCTCTTACCCTGTACTACCTGCCCAATCATCTCACTTTCCCCAAAAGGACAAAAATATCCTGATCTCAGCCTGGAGATTTGCCCCTGACCCCCAGTCAGAACACTCACATGGACTCCTCACCTTGGAGCTGTGGGAAACAAGCTGCACTGTGGTGATTAACACACTGTGCACCCCCTAAATTCGGACACTGCCTTCCAAAGAGCTTCCCGAGATACAGCTACTGCATTGGAAAAGGTTTTTCTGCTCTCACTTTCTCACAATTAGCTCCCAGTGCAAAGAATGAGAATAAAAATTGTCTGTGGGGGCACCACATGGAGAACTGGCAGCTTTGGCTCATGGCTCATCCCAGAGTGACTGGCGGGCCCAGTCAGAGACCAAAATGTCCACATTCGCTTCCATGTTAGGAGCGAGGGCTGAAAGATTTGACGGATGGGAGTCAGCAAAACAAGGCAGGCAGCATGAGAACAGCAATCCACCATCCTGAATGCCTTATAAATAAATGACTCTAGGTAAGCACTGGGGGGGAAAAAAGTGGGAAAAAACCCCAAACCTGTCAGCATATTAACATGCTTGGCCAACACTCTCAGAGAGATTTAAGGCTTATTCTAATAAAGTTCTTCAAAATCAAGTCTATGAAGGTATATGATATATAAAGTGAGAGACTTTTGCTAACTCACAATATTGCTCATTGATCCATGAAGATTTACAGTTTGTAGTAGGCATTGGTGTTGTTACAGGAAAAATAAACCTAATAGTTTGCCATAAAATACTAACAACAAAATCCTGGAGAAGAAAAATTTAGTAAAAACATACCCCAGAACAAAGGCTGCACTTCACTGCTCTGTTTTGTTAATCTCAGAAGCTTTCAGCTTGTAATCATCGTTGTGCTACTAATGTTCATGTTGTGTCAGAAAGAGTCAAGTTCAAAGAAGTCCTGAAATTGCAAACAGGAGTAGGTACCACTAGGGGAGCATGCAGAGTGCAGTTTCTATTCACTCCACTATTAAATTAATTACTTAAATATAACAGGAGACAAAAGAAAAAAAAGGAAAAGAAAAAGGAGGGGGGAGGAGAATAAAGCTCTAACAATCTTGACCAAAAGTGAAAAAAAGAATTAAGCACAGACTTGCCAAGAACTATTTTCGTCTTAGCTTAGGGTTCCAAATCAACACGCAGCCCTTAATAATGAACTCAGCACCCAAGATCCACATAAAAGAAAGTGTTTTGTAGAAGTAATACTTGCACAGTTCAACAACCACACCTGGAGCTCAGGACTGCACTAAAACAAAGCTTTTCTCTTCCAAGATCATTACCCAGGTCTAGTGCTCAGCCTTTGCATGACGCAGATTAACAATACCCAGACAACCACAACTGTGATGTTTGCCTGCATTAGAGGGGATTAATTCACAAATGAAAGGGTGAATGAGTTAATTCAGAACTAATGACAGAGTATTTCAGAACACAGGCGTCCCTGTAACAAACCGCTGGTTTTGATGTGCAGCCACCACTGACAAGCAGAAAGCAGCTTGCTCGGGTTGTTGATGAGGAACAGTTCGACACCTGCATGCTGCTTCTTGCCCTGTGTGTTGTCCACAAGCTTCTGGACACAAAAAGCACCCAGCAGAATTCAGTCCAGCCTCATTCATGCAACCTTATTATTTTAAAAATTAAGTTACACTCACATTCAGGTAATGGCCATGTATCAGCAATGTATGGCATTCCTTAAATTACACTGTGTTTCTCCCAGATGAATATCATATTGAATCTCACATGGAATTTTGAGGTATCTCCAGGGAAGGGTCAGTGACCAGTTCAGCAGTGAATCCCCCTACAACTTCTGAAATAAAACTTTAACTGCAACTAGAACATACTAGACATTTTTTTTAATACGTCTATCAAAGCCTTGTACTGATGGGAATGGTAGAGAAAACCATCCAGACAGGCCCAAAAAAGCACCAGCAGTGCTGTGTTCTGTGGTTTCCTCCTCAGAAAACAGAAATTCAAGGGCTGGAGAAAGCACAGACCCTCTGCACCATATTTCAGGTCTGGCTACTTCGTTGGCAGCAGGGGAAAGGGTGATTCTGCCCTGCTCTGCTGAGACCCCCTTGCAGGGCTGCATCCAGATCTGGGATCCTAGAGGGACAAAGAGCTGCTGGAGCCACCAGAGCAGGGACACCAAGGGGATCAGAGGCATGGAGCAGCTCTGCTGTGAGGAAAGGCTGAGGGAATTGGGATTGTTCAGCCTGGACAAGAGAAGGCTTTGGGGTGACCTCATGGTGGCCTTGCAGTGCCTGAAGGGAGCCCACAGGAAAGATGGAGAGAGACTCTTGACAAGGGTCTGGAGTGACAGGACAAGGGGAGAATGGCTTCACACTGACAGAGAGCAGAGTTAGATCGGATATGAGGAAGAAATTGTTCCCTGTGAAGGTGCTGAGGCCCTGGCACAGGTTGCCCAGATAAGCTGTGGCTGCCCCATCCCTGGAAGTGTCCAAGGCCAGGTTGGATGGGGCTCAGAGCAAGCTGGGATAGTGGAAGGTGTCCCTGCCCATGGCAGGGGCCTGGGATGGGATGATCTTTAGGGTCCCTTCCAACCCAGGCCATTCTGTGATTACTACATGGTGCCCAGAATGGGGACTCTATCTGTACCCTATGATATTACCATCTCAAAACAATCATCAAGAACTTGTATCTGTTTTGCAAGACAGCCAATGACAAGCAATAACAGAAGTAGATACATATTTACATCCCTAAAGCACACTGCATCTGCACAAAGGGCATTGTCAAGGTTAATAAGTTAAGTTTCCACCTACAGCTCCCTAAGCACACAAACTTTCCATAGGTTCTATTAATACAGGAACACCTTCAAAAGAATAATTTATTTCAAAACTGAGAAAGACATCAAAAAAGGAAACATATGGACTCCAGAATGCTGATGTTCTGACAGCCTGCAAACATGAGTGGTTTGAACCTGGCTGCAATACTGTGCCATTAAATGGCAAACTGCACTCAGTGTCCTGATCTGGCTCTCCTGCACAGCCAAACACAACCTCTGGACCCAGGTAGCCACACCATGTGCCCAGCCACTGTAGTCTTAGCTTGGGATTGATGTCCTTTGCTAATTTAAACACAGATTCCATCACAATGAACAGTGATTAAACTAATGAAATATAGGTACAAGGTAATGAACATTTTTTTAGACTCCCAAGAGGCAGATTTTAAAATTATACTCCATGAAGGTAGTAGGACTCATAAAACCATTACTCACTTTAAGCTCCTCTATATGCTTTAATATTTGCAGCTGACACAACAGACAGAGCAACTATTTCTGCTGCCAAAAGTGAAAATGAAACTCCAAAGGAAAGCAGCAGTAGCAACACTCTTGGCAGGACTGTAACCTGAGAGGTCATCAATTCCCTTTTTCAAGGGAGAAATGATTCATCCCATTACTCCCACCCAAAAGTCCATCATCCTCTACAAGCAAAGCATTTCAGGCACTACATTTTTTTTGCTACCCAGGTAGTACTATACACCATGAAAAAGAGTATTCGTGCCTTATCTCTCCCATCAGGCTACAAATGTTTATGCCAAGCACCAAGCAAGATCCATCTTTCCATTAAGTATCTCCCATGCTTCAGAGCCAGGACCTACAGCAGTTGAGTCAGTGCGAGCAGGTGACTCATTGCCCTGTCTCACATCATTTCTGGGAAAAGTGGTGGGATGAGCAGTCTTAAACACAAGGGTACCTCTCCTTCCATAGAGAAGGGGCTGGGGTGGGCAGGAGCAGAGGTCATAGAATCATTCATACTGGAAAAGGCCTCCAAGATCATTGAGTCCAAGCTGTGCCCAATGCCTACCTTGTCAGCGCAGAGCACTGAGTGCCTGAGTGCTACATCCAGTCATTTCCTGGATACCTCCAGGGATAGGGAGTCCAAATCTCCCTGGGCAGCCCCTTCCAGTGCTTGACAACCCTTTCCATGAGGAAATTCTTGCTGATGTCCAACCCAAACCTACCCTGGCACAGCTTGAAGCCATTTCCTCTGTTCCCTGGGAGCAGAGCCTGACCCCCTCAGCTGCCCACTCCTGTCAGGGAGTTGTGCAGAGCCAGAAGGTCCCTCCTGAGCCTCCTTTTCTCCAGAATGTGCCTCCCCAGCTCCTTCCGCTGCTCCTCACAGGACTGGCTCTCAAACCCTTCAATGCAGTCTTGCTCCCAGTTTCTCCTCTTTTCCCGAGACCACCAGGATGCACTCAGTGCCAGGCAAGTTCCCTGGCAGGCACATTCCTAGCTCCCATTTTCACCAGGTCTCAATCACCTCTGCTGCACAGCAGCTGTGCCAAGAGCCTGCCCTGCAAGGTGGCACTCTGGACAGTCTTGGCAAAAAAAAAAAAAAAAGGAAAAAAAAGAAAATCTGCACCTAAGATGGAAGTTATAAGACAGCTAAACTAAAAAGGAAGTTGTACGAGTCTCACTCTTGAGCTGAATCTGAATGAACACCCCAGACTTATCACAGTCCATAACAACAAAAAACAGTCACCTGTCTGCACACAGTATTCCATGGAGGTAAAGCCAAACCTGCCAACACTTGGCTCAAGCCAAACCCAGACTGCCCAGAGCACTGAAAAATGCACACCCTCCACAATGTGGATACAGCTTTCTGACCCACTTAGTTTCCAGGGACAGCCTTCCAGCCCTAGGCTGTCTTCCTTAACAAGGCAATGCAAAGAAAAAGTAATTGCATATGGGTAAAATCTTCTAAGAACTCTTAATATGTGGAACACGTGGGTGAAAATGCTCTGCTTTACCAAAGGGACAACAGCATTAACTCCTGAATCTTTAACAGCACTGATAGAAAAGTAATTGCCGGCAATTTTAATCAACCCAGGATGATTCGAACCCAGTATCTGAAATATGAAGCTGACATTTCATTCATTGTGTGACACTTAAGTTAACATCCACAGCAATTTAAAAAAAAATACCATTCTGGCTACCTGAGAACTCATTAAATACCCAAGATTAAGAGAAAAAAAAAACCCTTCAAAATAGAGGTTAGAGTTTGCATTACTCAGATTTCTTAACTCATGCTATGTTTTCCATCCACAGGTATGAAATACAATAGAGAATAAAGAATCAGAGGAGGAGTGCAGTCCTAGGAAGAAATACCCACAGAGATATACAGGCTCCATTGAAGGTCTGCTGAGTTCTCCAGGCACAGCCATCTCTCCTTGTCTTTACCAGGACTGAAGCCTTAGCTCATCACTATTATCCTTGCTCTCAAAAAAAGGTATGCAGGAGTTTATCACAACCTGACAGAAAAAAGCTCTCAGAGTCATCACTTCATACTTTAGCATCCTTTTGTTCAAACACCCTGAGGTACCACACTTATTTGAGCTGTGTCCTAAATAGGTGAAAAAACGGGGAAGTTTGGATAAGGTCACAGAGCAAGACGTGGCAAAGCACATCCAGCAACCCAAGTCCCTCTTAGTGAGGTTACTGTCACCAGATTTCTGAACCAGAAAGTTTGTATGATCACACCATGGGATCACCACAGAGCACAAATTTCTTGAACTTATTAACCCTCTTGATGTCACTATTTGAAGTGGAAGAGAATGAAATCTTGGGGTTGAAAAAACACAACTTCTAAGGAGATGCTTAGCAGACACCTTCCACTATCCCAGCTTGCTCCAAGCCCAGTCCAACCTGGCCTTGAACAGTTTCAGAGATGGAGCAGCCACAGCTTCTCTGGGCAACCTGTGCCAGGGCCTCAGCACCCTCACAGGGAACCATTTCTTCCTCATATCCATTCTAAACCTGCTCTCTGTCAGTGTGAAACCATTGCCCCTTGTCCTGTCACTACATGGTTTTGTAAAAAAAGTGGTTTGATCTTCCCAGATACAACTCTGGCTGAGCCTTACAATGCTCTAACACATGTTAGTGTTAACACAGCACTGACATTTTAATAAATACACTCCATTTATCCTTGATGAAAAATACTCAACTGCAATTAAAAAAAAACCCAAAAAAACAAAAAAACAAAACCAAAAAACCACAAGATGGCTGCATTTGTTTAATTTTAAAAAGAGACAGCTGTACTTCTTGTTCAGTGAAGTACTGCTCATATTCTCCAGCCAGAAGCACCAAAATCCACAGCACTACTTAAAGCAAGTCTGCCAGTTCAATTATTTGCCACAGAAAATTACAGGGAGGAGGGACGAAGGTTTCTTTTGGTAAAAAATTCAACCTCCATGTCTCTAGACTGAAATATTCTCTTTCTAGGAAACAAACATATCGTTCTGAGTAGAGGAGATGTATTCTAGGCTCCAGGGGTAAAAGAAATCACAACAAATGCAGTAAAATTCCTCATGGGGGCTGGAAGTGGGAGAGCAGCACTTCTGAAGGAACAGGACAAGTATATTTGTGACTGCACTATTTGTCACTACATTCCTTTGGAAGACTTTTTTTTTTCATGTTTGAATGGAAAACAACCAGTAAAATACAATTAAAAAAAAATCTAAACTATATTTGCCTAAACCATCAGCTAAAATGATTAGCTCACTTTTTTTAGGATAGCACCTGCTTTTCCCCTCAGCATTGCAATGATTTTTTGAGATCAAAAATCACTATCCTCACACACACCCAAAACAGACCTTTGGCTGGATTCATCAACCCTCTCATCACACACAAAGCTTAAAAGTATCAACAACTCTCTTTTTACTTTTTTTCATTTGCCCAAATTATGAAGAAGAATAAAAATGTCCAAGCAATGTTTATATGAAGCCATTCTGACAGAAAACTTAGTGGAGAATTTGCTGTCAAATGGACATTTTTAAAAGAGACAAGGATGAATCCTGGAAAAGCTCATCTCTCCTGGCAAAAATATTTTTAAAACAAGACTCATGGTTCTCTATTTAAGCTGTGTGCTGAGGTGTATTTTTGTTTTGGTGAGGGCTTAGTTTCTCATGATGAAACAATCACTTCTCTTATTTGTATTAAGAAGCCAAATCTTCTTTGTCACTTGCAAACAGCAGTGAAATAAAAAGAAAATAAAGCAGACCTAGATAAAATTCATAAAAGATAGCATCAAGTGTTCTTCAAGATCCCAGTGAGAGATGATTTCACTCTCTGGAAACTTGTAACTGAATAGTTTTTAGTCTGTCTTGAACAGAATTCCAGTGACCCACCATCCAGCTACAGCAATTCCAACTGCTTCTAAGTTACAGATACACACCATTTTAGATCCAACGTTATATCCAATCTATATAACTCTCTCTTGCATTCAATAAGTTGAAAACATACACATTTTTTTAAAATAAGCTTTGTTGGGGCACCAAAGGAGACAACTGTCCCTTTTTTTTTGTTTTAAAGAATGATGGGGGTGTCGAGACTGAAGTTAAAGAGTTTCATTTCAATCCAAGCAGAAGTCTCAAATGAAGAAAAAAAACCACAACCAACCAAAAAAACTGGAAATTCTTACTTTGGGTAGAGTCATTGCCTATTCTGCAGTGATCAAAAGATGGGCAGCAGAGAAAGGAGCTCACAGAGCAAGAACAGGTAACACAAATGTTATTCATCAGGAGTACAGCCTCAGAGAGAGGCTTTTTAACTGAAAGAGCTCCAATTTCTAAGGAATCAAGGTGCATTAGCCAGGCAAGTTAAGTGACAGAATGCCATGGCCAAAGGATTAGACACTGGATATGGGACAGAACCTCTTACAAAGTCTCATGGCCTGGAATAACTTGACTTTTTATGCTAAAATATCCCTAGGAACATAAAAAAAGAAAACAAAAAATACCCAAGAAACTTTTGTATCCTGAAGTTGTTACTGAATTTCCATGACATGGGGGAAGAGCTGGAAAGTGCAGAGATGGAAACCTTTTTGTTGCTTTTATCACAGCAGGAGATCAGGAGACAGGGCCCTGCATTTGATCAAGTGACAGCAAAAGGCCCTTTTTGAAATACAAGAAATGCCATTTATGGACAACACACTCTGACTGCCAGGGTGAGCGAACACTGCTACAGTGGGGTCTCCACACTTCTGCACATTCAGAACCCAACTGCCCCTGAGCAACCTGCTCTGCCTGGCCCTGCTCTGGGCAGCAGAGTTGGACTGGATACTGTCTAAAGGTGCTTTCTAACCACAGCTCTATAATAATTTAGATTTTCCTATTTTTGAAATACAAGATAAAGCTTTATTTTTCACATATCTAGAACAGAGGCAGCTTCATTTGTCCATGAGAAGCTTCTTAGCTATGGATGTCTTAATCCAGGTATCTTTGGCTTGTGGATATGGCTGTAAAATTAGCCAGTTTGCAGATATTCCAAACACTGCACTTCAAGAAAATAATATACTCATTGCAGTTCACATTTCAGGCTCAGTGAAGAAGACTGTGCTGTGTGTGTTGTATGCTTTAAGTCAAGGACCTAGTAATAAATTGTAAGGCACAATAAAACAAAAGGAGCATCTCACAAACTTTACAGACAGACAAAATAATCCTGAGTGCAGCCAAGTTATGTGACTGCTGAAGGAGCCAGACTGCAAAGTGGAAAATCCCATCAGAGCCAAGCGAGGAGGAAGCCAACTAAGACTGGCTACTTTCCACCACCAAATGTCAGGTGAGAGCTAGAGGGACCCGTTTTCATAGATTCCCATTCAAATTCGAGTGACAATTACTCCTGGTAAGCTGGGACCTACAGCCAAATCGCAGGGGCAGCCAGATGGTTTTGTCCTGATGAATGGCCTGGCAGGAGGGCTGGAAAAGACACATAGATGTAATTTATATGGTGCTTGACACTGTCCTAGCTGCCCCAGTGAAAGAGGAATTGTTCTGGGGCTGTTCTAGAGAGGGTATTTGCCTGGGGAAGGAATTTCCAAAGGATTATCTTGATTTGGCTCTGGTTGCAGCTGAAATTTATCTCAGCATGGAAGCAGAGTTGCCTGTCCCAGACAAACTGGTGACGTGTTACAGAAAAGGAAATCTGCAGACCTGACAAAACCTGTGTGTGTTTCCAAGGCTGAGGGAGTCTTTACAGAGTTCAGGCTAATAACTGAGGATACAGAAAGAAACTTAAGGAGAAATTACACAGGAGAACAATAAATTACTGTCTAGAACTGGGAGTCTGATATTTCTGAGGGAGAAGGCAAAGGAAACAGAATGAAAGAGATATTGAAAGCAAAGTGAAGAACTAAAAGATCACAACCACTTTATTATTTCTAAACGTGTATCACTTCATCATGACTAGAAAATGATCGTGCTAGCAGAATTGTTTCTCAAAAAAACCTGCAGGCAGAACATGAGCTATGGAGGCAATTCGTGAACCAATTATCATTAAACAAAAATCTGCAACTAACACAACCAGTAAAGAAACATTTAACAGTTTAACATCAACTACAAGATTTGAGAGACAAACTGACTTTCTACAATTTCTAAATGAAGCTTTAAAAGGTATTTGATGCATATAGATAAGCACATGCTAGTATTTTGTTCAATCCTCTTAAACTATAAAGTAAAAAGTGCCAGTCTTCCACTCCATCAGCTAAAAGTAGATGGAAATGATGCTTAGAAGTTTAACATTTAAATAAATAAACATCGCAATTTCAGAGAAATTGACTTTGTGCCTACAGGTAGAATACCCTGTTGACATTCACAGGCCTAACCTTTTTTAGTTTTTATCAGAAAATTATTATTTTCAAACTGAGTCAGACTTCTAATACAATGTTGCAAAACTGCTGGCACATTGGAAAATGTAGAAGCTCACCTTTAAACTAATTAATTTTAGGTAAAACATAGGTTTTAATGCCTAAATTTAAGTTGTATGTAAATCCAACAATGACATTTTTGCAAAGAATAAGTATCAGCATAGGAAATACTGAAGAGATGAGGTTGAAGCTTATTCGGGATGCCCTTAATCACTGAGAAAGATCTGACAAGACTTTCCTGTGGTGGAGCCTCAAAGATTTTATTTTTTTCTTCTAAACTGTTCAGCAAAGGGCTAACAGTGCAGAGACTTCCAAGTTACCCTTTCATGAGCAGTGAGTTATGTGGCATGCAGGAGTACAAGGAGACCCTGAAGGATCTATTTCATTGATCTATACTATTCCCAGTGTAGCTAAAGATACTTAAAATGGGTATAATTTCAACAAACATTGTTAGGATGTGAAAGCCAAGTAATTATATATTCCTGCTTTTACATTTTCTTTGGTACTCAGAATATTGACAGTTTAGCACCTTCCGTAGCCCAGGCTGTATTTACAACCATCCTAATTATTATCACTACTTAGAGAATAAATTTTTACTGAAAGAAAGTTTATAGATTTCAAAATCTTTCTCTTCTGTCTTTTCAGTCTCTCTCTGGCAGATGAAAAATCCAGGGCTACAAGTTTACACTGCAGGATTATCCCACTGTGGATGGCATTTTCTGCTGTGCTAGTACCCAGTGCTCCCCCACCTCCCCTCGGTTTAGCTTCACAGAAAAAGCTCCACCCCACTTCCCCCCAGCAGTACTCACCAATCGCCTGAGCAAGGGCTATTACAACTTCCTGGCATGTTGTGACCTCGGTGACTCCACACACGATTCTCTGCACTCCATCCACCCATACTTTGAGCTCCATGGTTCACCAGATCATCCAAGAGCCATGAATGCGAATCAGTCAAGTCATTCTTGCAGCTGCACCCAAGAAAATGCAGCTGACTTCCCCCAGCAGCTGGAACAGAGAAAAAACTTGGTGTTTAGAGCAAGGAATCACCAATTTGAAAAGCTGACAATTTCACCTTGACATCTATCAGGTAAGGAGAGCCAAAACAGCCTTCTTTCTTTCAAAACTACAACAGGAACCAAATACCCACACATTTTGGGGGTAGAGTGGCTGGAAAGTGCCCACTAGAAAAGGATCTGCAGGTGCTGGTCAACAGCAGATGAACACGAGCCCAGCTGTGGCCAGGTGGGCAAGAAGGCCAGTGGCTCCTGGGCTGGGTCAGCAATGGTGTGGCCAGCAGGACCAGGGCAGTGACTGTCCCCCTGTCGTGGGCACTGCTGAGGCCACACCTCAAATCCTGTGTCCAGTTCTGGGCCTGTCACTTCAGGAAGGACATGGAGGGGCTGGAGCGTGTCCAGGGAAGGGAACAGAGCTGGGGAATGGTCTGGAGCACAAGTTGGATGAGAAATGGCTGAGGGAGCTGGGAAAGGGGCTCAACCTGGAGAAAAGGAGGCTCAGGAGGGACCTTCTGGCTCTGCACAACTCCCTGACAGGAGGGGGCAGCTAGGGGGGGGTCAGGCTCTGCTCCCAGTGAACAAAGGACAGGACAAGAGGAAACAGCCTCAGGCTGTGCCAGGGGAGGCTCAGGTTGGACATCAGCAGGAGTTTCTTCATGGAAAGGGTGCTCAGGCATTGGAAGGGGCTGCCCAGGGAGGTTTGGAGTCCCCATTCCTGGAGGTGTCCAAGGAAGGCCTGGAGGTGGCACTCAGTGCTCTGTGACAAGGTGGGCATCAGGCAAAGGCTGGATGTGGTGATCTTGGAGGCCTTGTCCAACCTTATTACTTCTATGATTCCATTCTAGGATCCCATACTTTAACAGTGTCTACCTCTTCTGTAGACATAGCTGAAGTTTTATTACAGTTTGTTTATTATTTCCTAAAATTTTACAAGTTGTTACAAAAAGAGCACCCAGAGAAATAGCACTAAATAAACAACTCCACAATAAACTTGTAACACTTTCCAGTAACAGGTGCCCCTATTCCTTTATATGCTGCCTGGATGTCTCCAGGGACTGGTTAGGGACGCTTTCAATGTTTGTTCAATAATTTCTAGGAGGTGGGGCTGTAGAAAAACAAGGAGGAAACATTTTTAATTACAGCCATCCATGATAGTCCAACTTCTGTCTCCCCTGCAGAAGTAGCTGAAGGTTCCCATTCTCAACAAACCTGTGCATTTTGTACCAGAACCCAGAAAACAAAGCGAGCGGACAGACTGCTTCTCTCTCCCTCTAAAACAAGGAGATGCATCAGGGAAAGTGCTGTAGGGGTGCTTTAATCCCTGCCAGCATTGTGCTGGTTCTGTGAGGAAACAGACGTTGTCTAATGTCTTTTCCTAGGTTTTTCCATAGGCACTGCAATGATACTAAACAAAAAAATTTTGAAGTAAACCCACAAAAAATGGTTGTCTTCAAAAGACAGAACCTTCCCTCAAAAATGAAACAAAACCCAAACCACCAATAAGGATGATTAAGTCTTTAAAAAACCCAGAAACTAACAAGAAAGCAAACACCCAAAACCCACCTAAAAACCAACCAACGACAAAGAACCAAAATCAAATAAAGAAAACCTAATGAGACAGCTGGGCTACTTAAGCAGATAGAGGGAAAATAAACTGTGATAATACAATATAAAATGCTCATGTAGTCAGGTAATCCCATATGGATAAAGTGATAAAACTAAAGACAGGATTTTTGAAGAATTAAGTACCAGGAAAATGGGTAACACGGAGATCGAGTAAAAGAAACCTGAAAATTATTTAGGGGACATGAGTGAAGACAGGCAGGGTAGGGTTACACAAGAAACATGGAACCTGATCATGCTGATGGATTGAACAGAACTGCACATGGAGACAGAAATAGTGTTTGCATAGTGTTCTCTGCACCAAGTGCTATTCACATTTACAGTCTCGCCAGAGCTGCTTTCTCCTGGGGAAGTGAACATCTTTTCCTGCATCTAAGAGATGCACCACTGCTGCCCCCAAGCTAGAGGGGAAAAAAAGTGACTTTCCATCTACAACCAAACAGTTCATCCAGCAGCTAACAAATACTAACACACAATGCAGAGGACACCTGGAAGATCCTCACCTGACAGGCTGGGGCAGCAACAACCTCAGAGCCTGTTAGAGCCACAGGGTCCCACCACACTGACCAGGATGAGCTTTAGCAGAGAAGCACCAAGCAGTAAAGTCAGGCCAGCACACAGCCCCAAAAACCCTGCCCAATCCTACCTGTTCAGAAGTAAAACTTGTAAGTAAAGCCAAATCTCAAATAGACTTGCACACTCAGGAGAAAAATGATCGCTTTTAAGAGTATCAATGTACACAGAATAGTCTTTTGAGACATTAACAAGCACCTAAAACCCAAAGAGGTTTTGATAAACATTTTCCCACATGAACCTAGATAATTCAAAGAAAACTTCTATCTGCACAAGCATTAACCATGAACAAACACAGAAACACTTCAGTCAGGTTAACAGCATTTTAATGTACCAATAAACTAAGGAGAAGAAAATCTTTTACCAGGCTGTTACACAGCAGTGACTGAGAAAACACCTCACAGGCCCCATCGGTGACCTCCGCTATTTATTCTTGGACCAGCTGTCTTCACAAATAAACAGACCTCACATTCCAAGCCCAGCTGTAAGGAACTTTATTAATTAACTTAATAACTTGCTAAGGGTTGAACAGTTCAGATTTCCTGGCAGGGACCAAGCCATCTCTCCACGTGACAATGCACACGTCAGCAAAGCATCCGACAGCTCTAATTGTTTTTCTGTCTGTCAACATCCAAAGTATTATCTCAATTTAGCAAGCCAGCAAATGCTTTTTTCCCCCAGTCAGCACACAATGTACAGTCTTGGGCTCAGTGCAGATCAGGTTTGGTCATTCGTTTTCCTACAGTCCATCTTTAAAAAAAGAAAATACTAAAGAGAGGCATCATATAATAAGGAGATATTTGCTGACACTTCCAAGTTTGAAAAAGCATTCACCAAAGCTGCAAATGATTTGAACAAAGTGCTTCTGTAAGAGTTCAAGCTCAGGGGAAACATTCCCATTCATTTCTTACGGGACAAATACTTTTAACAGACTAAATAAGATTAATAATTTGCACTATGTGCATCCCTCAGACCAACAGGCAGGGCTGAATTACAGGAGTGTTAATAAAAGGGCTGCCCAGGTGGAGTCCCCATCCCTGGAGGTGTTCAAGGAACACCTGGAGGTGGCACTCAGTGCTCTGGTTTACTTGATGAGGTGGGGATCAATCACAGGTTGGACTCAGTGATCTTGGAGGTCTTTTCCTCCATGGATTCTGTGCTTCCAACATGCCCTACAAGTGCTCACAGGATTCCTTTGGGGACCTGCCACTAAGAACATGCACTCATGTCAGAAATGTAAGAACTCTGCTGAAATCACTGTGTCTCATTAGAGTTTCTAAGGAAAGCTCATCTGTAGTAAGTTAAAAAAAAATCTAGGATTGGTTTGGTTTCTAGGACTGTGCAGCAGAAGTTCAGAGAGGTCTGAAAACCAGAAAATCTTCTGGCCATGTGCTTATCTCTGCTTCCCAAGTACAACTCTGTAGCACCTTTTTACTAGCCTTTGGTTTTCCTCAGTAGGTATTCAGTTCTTTATTTGCTGTTAACTTTTTAAAGAAATTGTTAATTTGTTAGTTAATTTTCTTACCAGTAAAAACTGATTTGCCTCTCCACTGAGGGTCATCTGACAGCCCCAAATATATTTTTCAATCTGAAAGCTGTGTCCAAAATGCACATTGAGCTTTTATGTTAGAAGAGACCTCTAATACTGTGCAAATTTCTTTCTAAAGCCATGGAAGGGTGGAGGGAAAAAAAAATCTCACTTGAGGTTTCTCAATCCCATAAGTTCAAAACCAGTTCACCTTATGCATAACTTATTTCAGCAATAATAAGACTGGGAATAGGAATGCAAAACTAATTTACTGAGAAGCACACAAGCCAAAGCACGCCTGTGATCACAGCTTTTCCCTAGTTTGTCAGCCATCAGCTCCATAGCCACATGTAGTTCTGCTTGGAACCAAGCACTGGAAATCTGACATTCCACAGCTACTTCCTTCCCCACTTCTCCACTAACTTGCCTGAAGCCTCCTCAATTACCTTGTTTACCATGCATCAAGCATTTTCCCTAAATTCCTCTTTTATCCTAACTGGCTGATGGTATCTTATTCTTTCAGGTATTTGTTGAGTTTTTAAGTGTAAAGAAAATCCAGCATATATATATATGTACATATATACACACACAAATATATAGCATATATATGCTACTATTCAGCTACCTTTCTACAACTTGTTTACAAAATATACAAGAGGCTGAATCTTCACAAAGACAAGCAGATCAGACTAAATGAAAAGGACTTCTCGAGCATTTAAGAAAAAACAATATTCCAAGCAGATGTTTGCAGAACATCTTGCCATAAGCGTTAAGTCACAAGGAAACTCGAGAGCTAAAACCAAGATGCCAATTTCACCTCATTTCTAATTTTTAGAAGGTTCACACTGCCTGAAAGCATCATGCACCTCAAATCAGGGCCAAAATCCTGCTGCAGCAGAATTCTGACCAACCAGTTCAGTGACTTTCTGTAGCCCCAGCAAGTCGCCAGCATATTGTTTACACTTAAAAGTCAGGGTGCTTTCATTTGTAATTAGCAATAACCAAACATCATTTGGAGTTTGGCATTTACCCTTTATTTTCCACTCCCTGTGCACTATGGCCAAGTTGTCTTCCTTGTTTTTCCCTATTATGACACCAGGTAGGGCCCTGGACAAACAGGCAGCTTGTTCTACTCATGCTGTAAGCCATTAATAAGAGTAATTAGTCAGTGCTAGTAAGGCTTGATTGGAAAATACCAAACAAATGAGCACAAATAAGCCACTCCAGCTACCCAGGAAGAGCTTACAAACCATCCAGAAGAACATGAACAGGGATGTATTTGGAAAGTCTTCCCTACCAGAAGAATCCTGGTATGGAGGCAAATAACCCTTTCCAGATGAAGATAACTGCAAATACAGAATTGGCTACTGGAAATAAGGTCCCTAGTATTTACCAAAAAGCCTCCTCCCTTAGACTGATGAAGAAGAAATAGCCTACAAAACGTGCAGCCTCCCATGAGTAAATGGGCAAAAATATTTAATGGCAGATTCAAGTCAAAATATCAAGTGGAAGTCTTCTGCAGGCAAAACTTTTATCCTTTATCAGAAAGGAACAGGCTGTGGGTTTGAAATCAGCCTATGACTTTCACTGAAAAGTGTTTACACAGAGGTAGCATCCAATGTTTTTTTGTGGGACTAACCCTCGTGGATGTTATTGCTATTCCAGAAGAATGCTCTGAGATAATAAGCACTGCTTGAAACAAATAAACCAGAGGTCCCACAACCATGAAGATAACAGTGTTGAGAACAAGCTTGAGAGAAACTTTAAGACCAAGGAATTTTCTTCCATGAGACTGGCCAAGAGATGATCAGACATCTCTGTCAAACAGGCCAAAATCCCAATGCCACAAGTGATATCCACACACACACACCACACACACCTGTGAGAGGACAGCACAGCTCCACACAGGGTTTGTACAAGCACTGAAGTGCAGGCAGTTGTTTCTGGCAACCATGGCTGCACAAAATCGTGCCTCTGGATAACCCTAAATTCCCCAAGTCGCAGTTTCCCAGACAAATTACCAGTTGACTTCCATCCAGGAACCCTCAGCTGCCTAGAACAGGAACTGCTGCTTGCACTGCAATTTCTCCTGCTGCAATACAGCTAACAATTTGGTGGGGAAAAATGAGGGAAAGAAACATTGTTCTGAAGCAGGGAATGCTACAACTGGTATTTTGCCTAATTACAGAATATTCCCGACCTCTCCCTGAGCTACAATCTCTCCTTGAGCTGCAATCTTTACAGCACAGAAAAAACAAATTCTCTCTTCTCTTTGTATTGGTGAGAATTAGCTAGAAGGAATTAACTTGTTTCCTTTTGAGGATGGAAGAGTGATAAGTGGAGGTAAAGCATTCATCCACTCTTCTTGTCAGTTCTTGCAAATATACACTTTGTTAATGGCAACTATTGAGTTATTCCCTAAAATAATTCTTCCACCTTGAAAACTGTATTTTTGTCTTCAGTATTTTAATTCTAAGACTGATCTCTGACCTCAGCAAGCATGTTAAGTCTTCAGAACATCTTCCTGCACAGTGTTTTAACCTAAACCACATGTGACAATATGAAGAAAGCAGAGACACCACTTAATAATGATTTAACTGCAGCACAAAACATTCACCCAACTTGGGATACAAGTGATGACATAGCTACAAACCTCCATGATCACAAACTGTGGCTAAAATTCTCATGGCTTCAAAAAAAGTGAGTTCCAACCTGCTGTCAAGAACACAGATCAATGGCTGGAGTGATAGTGCTCCTATCACGGTATGTAACACTTTGTATTTTAAGTTGGGAGCTACAAGGTTTGACCCAACTGAGCTGCAAAACATTTTCAAATCCCCACAAAATGTTGGAAAGGAAACAAGCCAGCAGGTGAGCCAAGGAAACAGATGGCTTACTAAAGTTCCTTTGTATTTGGTCACTGCTGAGAGCACAACCTTGCATTTTTAAGAGTAAGTTTCACACTCTCACACTTGAATTAATTCAACAGGAACAACAACTCTGAAATCAATACTCTCCTTTCCCTAAGATTAGACACAAAAAGCATCTGAACTCCACGTGGACTTGTGGTACAAAAACCCAAGGGTGTTTTGGGAACGTTGACATCACTCAAGCCAGAGTTTCAAGGATCCTTGTTTCTACTAGATTTCAGTCAGAGAGTTTCTAAGGCAGAAATTTAAAAATTTAAAACTCAAGAGCATTATATTTAGGATATGTACCAGCAAATCAAAACAATACCTGATGCAGCACTTCTTTCAGCTCTTGAGATGGGATTTACTGTGATACAAGTGTGAATTCAATCCAAGCAGGCTTACTCACTAAATCCCAACCCTGAATCTGTTTCAGGATTAGGACTGGAGTATCACCTTCATCTTACACGAAGCACTCCTTTTCCTCATTCTGTAGTTTAGCTACTAACAAACAAAATCGTCAGTATGAAACATCACAATCCTAGAGAGACAGGATGGAGTGGACTGATCCTAAAAGCCTCACTGGCCACCACCATTCTAGGAAGGGCTGGATCATAGAATCACACAATGGTTTGGGTTGGAAGGGACCCTAAAGCCCCATCTCATTCCAACCCACTGCCATGGGCAGGGACACCTTCCACTGTCCCAGCTTGCTCAGAGCCCCATCCAACCTGGCCTTGGACACTTCCAGGGATGGGGCAGCCACAGCTTCTCTGGGCAACCTGTGCCAGGGCCTCAGCACCCTCACAGGGAACCATTTCTTCCTCATATCCAATCTAACTCTGCTCTCTGTCAGTGTGAAGCCATTGCCCCTTGTCCTGTCACTCCAGGCCCTTGTCAAGAGTCTCTCTCCATCTTTCCTGTGGGCTCCCTTCAGGCACTGCCAGGCCACCATAAGGTCACCCCCAAGCCCTCTCTTGTCCAGGCTGAACAATCCCAATTCCCTCAGCCTTTCCTCACAGCAGAGCTGCTCCATGCCTCTGATCCCCTTGGTGTCCCTGCTCTGGACTGGCTCCAGCAGGATAGCTGGTGGCAGCACAGCAGAGGTTCAGACAGCAGCTGGGATGGCTTTATTCTGTGGCAGAGGAATACCCTTTTCCAGATACGTTAGCCAAGGAGCCTGCACTGCAAATAAATGGT
This sequence comes from Erpornis zantholeuca, assembly GCA_013400515.1. Lineage (NCBI taxonomy): Eukaryota > Metazoa > Chordata > Aves > Passeriformes > Timaliidae > Erpornis > Erpornis zantholeuca. Next base: position 417,199 of record VZTN01005749.1, read on the forward strand.
GTGACAAACACCTCAAAAAAAGACTTGCATTAAATAAACATCTCCTGATTCATCATCTCAGTCAACAGGCAGACATTTACTGCACTCTAATGTCTTCCAAAGCTGTGTAAGTATTTGTTCCTCATTAGCAGCAAATATATAGTGCATTGGAGAAAACAGCTTTATTACACACCACTTTATTAATAAACAGCAACATTAGGTGGAAGTCACATCTGTACATCTCTAATATGGTCTAAGTAGAGAGTGGGAGTGAAAGAAAACAAAGCAGAGAAATAAGCAAGCTGGTTCATTGCAGGGGAAATATTTATACAAAAGCTACAATACACACACCTTACTTCAAAGTTGCCTTAGACCTGCACATGCCCTGGCTTCAAAGGAGCCAAAATAGGTCATTCTCCAAACTGGTTCCAAGGAAGACACAGCTCCACCTGTTCAACTTTCCCCCGCTCCTCTCATGGTTTGTCCACAAACACCCACACCCAGCTGAGGGATTGAAGACATCCGTGTGTAATTGCCAATATTTGCACTAATGAGGCAATGAGCTCATCTGCTCCCCTTTGGCAAGGCCTGCATTAACTCTTGGTTTTATAGGACTGAAACTGTTCTTTGCACTTCAGTCAAGCCCACATGCAGCATTTGCTCTGTCATTTGACTACAGCCACCCCAAGTCTCAGCTGTCAGAGAGGCATTCCCTGCACCTCAAATATGAGCTGAGGGAAAATTTCAGAAAAAAAACCCCCAAACATACAAAAAACTAATTACACTTCCCACATTTCAAGATATGGACCAAAACACACCTTCTTTCTCTATATTCTGGTGAATACAAATGAGCCCATTCTTCCCCTTCCAAGTTTGCACTGAAGGATGCAGGGAATAAAATACATCCTGCAACTGAAATCTATTTAAATTTGAATTAACAGAAGTTTTAAAAGTCAGTTAAGCCCATGGTTTAAAGCCATGGTATGACACAACTACCAAAATCTCACTGTAACAAAATGCAATTTCTGAAACAGAAACAAGGTGAGGCATTTTCAACTTAATCAGCATAACTGTTCCAAAAAATTATAATCTCAGAGCCTTACACAGTGAGCAGCTACATTATTAAATAAAACATTACCTAAGAAATTGCAAGTTGCTCTCCTAGCAACCTAGAAAAGTCTGCAAGACAGAACAGAACTTACTACTAGGAGGAGTCTTTAAACAGTTAAGCAAGATAAATGAGTGGGGGGAACCCATCACTTTCTAAAATTTACACTTGGCTGTGCTTACTTCCATATTTCCCCAGGCACAAAAGAACTTCTTTGCTTCTTCTATTCTCTATTTATAGGCCTCAGCTGGATCACGTAAGTATTTCCCCTCTCTTGACAATTGTGAGCTTGGCTAATTTTATTAGAGACAAATCTGAGGTAATCATAACACACAGCAACATCTTATGGGCTGAAATACTCAAAGTACATTATTTAATTCAGGGAATGACTTGGGTTGGAAGGAACCTTAAAGTTCGTCTCCCTCCAGCCTCCTGCCATGGGCAGGGACACCTTCCACTATCCCAGCTTGCTCAGAGCCCCATCCAGCCTGGCCTTGGACACTGCCAGGGATGGGGCAGCCACAGCTTCTCTGGGGATCCTGTGCCAGGGCCTCACCACCCTCACAGGGAAGAATTACTTTCATATATCTAAGCTAATTTCCCCCTCTTTCAGTTTGAAATTCCCATAGCTCTGTGGCAGTGCCACAGGCAGCTCCAAGGTAAGCCTACACCACTCTGGCCAACCAAATTCCATATCAGGAGGTGGGGATGCTTAGGTCCTCTATTCAGCTAATAATTTTAGGGAAACTGTTACAAACTTTGTACTTTCTAAACCACTAATCCTCTGTAAGTTTGGCTAAAGCTCACCTAAACTCCAAAATTCACTGTGAGGAACAAGAAGTGCAGAGATGAACATCATAATAAATACACTTCCCCTTGGAAATCTTATCAGGATCATGTATTGCATTCATAGAAAGACCCAGCAAAGAGCTCTTCAGGAAAACCACAATTCTCTGCCAAAAAACTGACAGCAATTAACAGAAGTCACAGCCAGCAATGCTGATGGAGAATGGATGTTAGGTCGAATTCAATACAGCAAGGGAAGAAATGTTTTCATTTTCCTGCTCCTGCCTTCTTTCTCCATAGCAAAAATTTTTAAACCAGCACAACTTTCCATGTATTGATTTCCCTGTGTATTTTCAGACAGAGTCTAGATTTTGCACTTTGAGATACAACCTTTTGCTGTTGGCCATGCAGTCAATAGGCTTTCATCTCAGCTCCTAATGGCTACATCTTCCTCCTCGCTGCACCCTCAGCAACCCCATCATGTCCATTTGCCCAGCATGATGATGTCAGGACAGATTTCTGGCGTTAGAAGAGTTGCCAAATGCAGGCAGGGCAAAGCAGGCTTCCCCTTTCTTCACTTGATCCACGTATTTCCACTCAGGAAGTCCTTTCACACTGACATCTGCCCTTCTTACTTACTTCTTGCTCATTTTACCCAGGGAACATCTCCACACCTTGGGTAGGATGCACCCTTCTCTTTGGGGGTTCTGCTGCCTCTCAGAGGCCAAGATAAGCACAGCTCTGCTTTAAAGGGCTCCTGCAAAGCACCCAGAAGATGGGGAACGTAATCTAGAGCTTCTGGAAGTACGCTCATCCCTTCAGAAGGAATTTTATCATCATTCCTCCTTCACCATATTCTCTAAACTTATGAAATGCCTGGGATGCCAGACACTGGTACTGAAGAACACAGAATCATTAACACTGGAAAAGATCTCAAAGATCATTAAGTCCAGCCTTTTACCAATCATCACTTTGTCAACTAAGTGCCACATCCAGGCTTTTCTTAAGCATCTCCAGAGATGGTGACTCCACCACCTCCCTGGGCAGCCCCTTCCAATGCTTGACCAGCCTTTCCACAAAGAAATTCTTCCTGAAGCCCTCCTAACATAGAGCCCAAGTTAAAACAGCACTGGTGCACGAATTGCTGTGATGAACTCTCTGAACACTCTTTGTGAAGGACAAAGTCCAGCCTGCATTTCTCTTTGGAAGCAGAAAAAAACCCCAAACCAAACCAAAAACAAGAGATCTGATAAGGACATTTTTAGTTTCCCCTGATCTTTCTTACTTAAAAAACACCAGCATCTGTGGATTCTGTTTCTGTGGATTCATCTGCTCCACAGAAAGAGGAGAGAGGCTGTGCAGCCTGGGGAGCCACTGGTAGCACTAAGTTAATAGACAGGGTTAAGGATGTAGAACTGTCTGAGGAAGCTTAATGAAAAGAGCCTGGTCAGTCTTCTTTTAAATAAAAAGTGGTTGCTGGGATTTCTAATCTTTATTGATATGCAGCTATGGAAATGTACAATACCAGGTAACATCAGGAGGCCAGAATGGCTTATTTAGCACAATTACCTAGCAAGCAATCTAAATCCTGGAAAGAACTCAAGGGGAAGTGCCTACAGAAAGTTTGTGCTAATCATAAGCTAGTAAGAAAATAAACACTAAAACTCTGCAAAATTCAAAGCATTAATTAGTCCAGACATCCAAAACTTGACATTAAAATTAAAATCCAATGACATGAGTCTCCTCGGACCTAGCAGACCTAGGAAAGGTTATAAGAAAGAAATCTGGAGTTATTTTTTATAAAATTATTATTCATAAAAGTACAAAGCCAGGCTTATAGAATGAGGTAAACCAGGCATTCACATTTCTCTTCCTACTTACTTATGAAGGATCTGAATATTAACATGCAGATATTTGTGAATAAGATTTTGGCAATTTGACAAATGAGATGCGTTTAAATTTTACTTCATTTAGCTACTAGTTTTTCTTCCTCACTCCAAGATATCAAATACTAAAGCACATTTCCTTAACAATTGCAATTCAAAATGTAAACCTTTATTTGTCTAAAGCTCAGGAATTCTCATTTTTAGACGTTGTACAACTATCCTTTGTAGGAAGCAGTCTGCAGAACTGCCAAACCTACATGGAACAAAGAGAAGAGATTGTATCAGAACAACATTCCTCCAAAAAGCTGAGTTTCTTTCCTGCCAGAGAGAGAAATGACTAATGTGCATTGCAATTAGTGCAAAAAACAATACTATCTTAGCAGTTGCAGACTGGGAAAACTACATTTTCATGTTTACACAGAACCAGATAAAGTGGGAAAACTTCTGAGTTGGGTAATAAGCACATTTTTCATCTCAAATGTTTAATGACAGTGAATCATTAAACACCCATGAGGTGAGGTCTTCCACATTTTGCTACTATGAAGATTAGAATATTGCAGAATTCCCTAGTGATCAATAAATTAATAAAACCCAAATGAAGTAATTTTAACTTTGGAGTCCACAGGAACGGCATGATCTTGTTTTTTTCACTGCTCTACAGCAAGTGAGAGGATGCAAACCTTGCCAAAGCTTGATAAATTCATGAAAAAAAAAAAGTAGGAAACAGTTTGCCTGCAACACCCAGGGCTTGGATGCAGCAGCCCACATCTCAAGAATCAAATATTTTTGAAGCAGCAAAAGCCAGAGACTACTGTCTCTTCATGTAAGTGGCATTTCCACACACCACCCCCCTGCCAATTATTATCAATACTTCTGTCCTTTCCAGACATCCTGTCTCCACTTCCATTCCATTTTCAGTCTGCCCTCAGCTGGCAGTCACAAGATGAATCCCAACTCTGAAAAACCACTGGCAGAATTTTTTTTTCCCAACCACCAGACCACTGTATTTCCTCAGAAACATGTTCAAAGTCTTCAACTTGAAATGCATTTCAAGTACTTGAAGTAGTGCTGCTCCAAGTGCAAAGAAATCATTTAGATGTGGATATAAGATCCAAGTTTTATGTAAAGACAGATTTGCATGGGACAATAAAGTGAAGGAAAAGAAGCCTTAAATGAGAAAGCAAGAAGCTACACACAATGAAAACACGACTAAGCGAGGAAAAGGAAAGAAATGGATGCACATGCCACAGTATCTTCAGTTTCAGCTCTGCTACCCCACCAGTCTGAACAAGTGCAACACAGACAGCAAGGGAACAAGAGGCACTTTGTGCAGTGTGCAGCTCTGGAGTGGGCAAGAGAGACAAGAGATGAAAAGTATCTCCTGTAATGCAAAGAATGCAGAGAAACTCAAGGATCCCAGCGATACTACTGTCAAAGGAATCTTGTTTTCTTCCTGTAGTGACTCAATGGCCAGGCAGCAGGAGAAAGGTGTGCACCCAGCAAAGCTGAGACAGGCAGGAGAAGCAATGTGAACCTGAGAAGCAGCACTTTCCCCTTGAGATTATTCCTCACCTCAACCAGAACTCACTGGCACGTCAGAGCAAAACTCTCCCTGAGCCAGAGATGCTCTCAGGAACTCCTCCCATCTATTAATGCCTTTCAGTAGATACCAATCAAAGGTGAAGGGCAGAAAAGCATGAGCTCAATGAATGGAGTATTTTCTGATTCATGACCTGGGGCACTCGGATGGAAAAGGAATTGCACTCTGCTTCCATGGTTCTGGAAGGGAGCACCCAGGTTTTTTAGCCCAGCCAGCAGCTGAAGTATTTGCTCAGCTCAGGTAGGTCTTTGACATAAATCATGACAAACACAGGCCACAAAACAGCTGGAGGATACAAATGAAGTCTCAGTGCTCACACACCAACAAAGTCTGGTTTTGTTGCTTATCAAACATCCCAGAAAATGCAGTATCACTATGCAGAAAAACGTGAAGTAGCATTCTGTGAGTGAAAGCTTCTGAAGTGGCTTTCAAAACGATGCTTTTGTCAACTGTATTTAGGACTTTGTATGAGTTAATTCAAGTTAAAGAGTCGTCAGACCTACTCTGACTTTAAAGAAAAGTTATGTCTATTTTTGTCTGCTTTTCATATTTAAAGTTTAAGTAGTGAAAGAAAAACATCCCAGAGTTACTCCTCTGATTTGATGTCCACTTATGCTGCCAGAGTAAGCTCTGTTCCTTTTCTTCATTGTTTTATTTATTGAATAACACTGAATAAAAGTGGTTTGGGTTTTTTTTAAGTACAAAAATTTATTATTACTCCACAATTTCAGCTGGGGAAAAAAAATGTTTTACTGAAACACATACTACAAGCTGACCCTGTCTTGTGCCCCAAAACAGACAGCAAAATAAAGTCATGGAACAACAGCAAATTACATTAGTGATGCTTAAGGCAAAAAACCAAATTGGTTTATTCAAAACATGAGAAGGTAAATAAGTAACTCTCCCCATGTGAGGATGGGCAGGTACCATCCTATTTCCCAGCAGGCAAATACCTCTGCTCTCATACAATAAAATCATTCAGAGACAGTAAATCACATGACTTGTATCAAAGTGACAAATAAAGGAGTGACACTGCAGTCACCTGGCAGTTGGCCACAAACTCGCTCCATCAAAAGGAATTTATTCAAAATAGAGTCAACAACAAATTCTTAAATATTTTAACTTGGCAGAAGAAGACCTGGCTCAACACCACTACATTCCAAGCTTGCTGGAGTTCCAGGTTAACATACATATGTATATGTCCTCTGGCTAAATGTCACCTGGGAAAAATAAGAGAGCAGTGTCTGTCTAAATTCTAGGTGGTGGTTTAGCCAGCAGTCCCCATGGCTGGTACCATCCCAAAACACAAACCATCACACCCCTTTAGCAAGAAGATGTTGTTGGTTGAAGGCAGCAATTAATGCCCTGGAAATGTTTGCTTTAGAAACAATCCACTGATGTGCATTGAAGAGACACGTAATGAGCCTAGAATGTAGGGCTGAAAGTGCTTTAATGAATAACCCAAAGCACCTCTCAAATATGAGGCAACTTAAATCTGAAGGCAGACCCAAGTCAACACAGCATTTTGGATGCCTTACATAAGGATAGATGCATCCAAACACACGTACCACCCTTCAGCAAAGCTCCTCTTCACCATACAGAGTGCATTTTATATATGTGCATTGATATTTGTACTAGTTCTAGACATTATATTAAGGATAATGAAAGTATCCATCCAATGCTGCTTTGCTTCAGCTTTTCCTGTAGTAAGATAAAGCTGTACCTTTATCTTTGTCTGTACCTCTGATAAACAGAACAGGAGACAAGCTGTCATTGCTGCAAATGAATGAAGCATTTTAGTTTATTTAGCTCTATTGGTCCCTCAGCTGCTTCAGTTATCAACAGAACACTGCTATAAGTACTGCATTTGCAATAGAAAGAGTTGCAGAATGGCAATATACAAACAGAAATTAAAAAGGTGGTGTGACTGCTATGGAAGTCTATCACTGAAAAGCTGATGTGTGCACAAAAGGAAAATCAGCTTTAAACAAGGCCTGTAAATGGTGACAAGCCAGAGAAGAAGCTGCATTCTCACTCTTTCTCATTCCACTGACCTCACCTACATCATAAAACAGGGCACTCAAAAAATCAAACCAATGCATTATCTAGAAGTATGTATTTCAGTCTAAGTTCTGATATTTTTCCTGTATCAAGGATTCATCATGTTGTCAGGAAAAACACTACCTGTTACTGTTTACTTTTCCTGAAATTTTTTTTTGATTTTTGGCAAAAAAATTGGTCTGAGTGTCCAAGCTGGGGACACCTCCTTACAGCGAATCACAGATCCATTAAGGTTGGAAAAGACCTCCAATGTCACAGAGTCCAGCCTTGGACCAAACACCACCTTGTCACCTAAACCAGACTTGTTTCTTGAACACCTCCAAGGATGGCAGCTCCTCCCTGGGCAGCCCATTTCAATGCTTGACAAGCCTTTCAGTAAAGAAATTCTTTCTGAAGTGAAGATCTGCTGCCCAGGATTGTCTGACAAGCAGAGGAGCCAAGGACAGAAGTCTCTCATTCCACACTCCCCAGTGACAGGTTAGCTGTGGGCCTTCCTCTTAACACAGCAGGAAGGTGCATATCCATGGAGATGACACTATCACAGGAGAGAGAAAGGCAGCAGGGCCAGGGCAGGTCTGCCCAGTACACAACTGTTTAGAGAAAACATTGCACAGAGCAGGGGAGCTGGGATCTTGCTCAAATTTCTCATCTCACGAAGAAGGGGGGAGTGATGAACTTAGGAAGCTGCCCCATCCCTGGAAGTGTTCAGGGCCAGGTTGGATGGGGCTCTGAGTAGCCTGGGATAGTAGAAGGTGTCCCTGCCCATGGCAGGGGGCTGGAACAAGATGATCTTTAAGGTCCCTTCCAACACAGGCCATTCTGTGATATTTAGGCTTTACCGTTTTGGGAATGCTTTATGTGCAAGTACTTTGAGAAGGGAGAAGAGAAACTCTTCCTTGGAGGTTTTTAGTGCTAAATTCTTACCTGCAGATGAAGACAGAGATGTCTGCTTATGCACAATCTGGTACTCCAGGCATCAGTGTCCACTCTACTGAGGAGAGCAGTTCCTAGAAGGAAAAAAAGAAATACTGTTATACATTAGTAAACCAACCTTCCTGAGGATGAAGTTCTATTCCCCCTTCCTCCTTTAATGTTTTGGAAAAACACAGTGTTCACCTGGCACCTACAGACCTACAACATCCTGGTACACATAAACAGTATTTTATTTTTGAAAAGTTAGTTCAAAAGAAATGTGGAATACTGCTCTTAATTTGCTGCTTCTTATACCTGGTGTGACATGTTCCTGCTATAAATAACTAAGTGTGGTAAACAACATTTCAACAGCTTTCCAGAACATTAGGAAAAAAAACCCCAACAAACCCTAAGCACTGCATTAGGTAGTCACGAGCATCTACCACTGCTAAATTGTAAATATCGGAGATTGTGAAATAATCTTCTTTCCCAATTTTCTTTTTAAGGAAAGTAATCCTCAGACTGGAGCTGTTCCAGATGTATAACCCTCCAAGTGCTCTGGAGCCGCACACCCTGACTCCCTTGCAGCAGTGAATCACCAGCAATGCACGCACAAACAGCCAAACAAACTGGGTAAAAGGTAACAAACCCCAAACTGCTGATTAAGACTAATAATCAGCTTGGAAGGGATGCTTACTACAACAATGTTTAACAGCATCATTGTGACAGACTGACCGACATTGCCTAATATTATGGCACAGCCAAGGAGAACATGTGACATGTGGTTATTTTTAACATGGTCTTCACGACCGAAGATTTTCTGAATAATATTTTAAAGGAACATATCTATTATGTGTAACTCTACATGGGAACTTTATAGAGTGCAGCATGGAAAACCAGCTCTAAATCAGAAAACCTTTCCACTGGTATTTCAGCTTCTCCTCTACCACTGTTGTCAGACACTGAATTTTGTCCAGACAAAATGTTTGTCTCCTAATATCTGTCTGATGGAAAGATGTAATAAGTACCAACTCCAGCATAAGAACATCATAAGAGTTCAGAAAACAACAAAAACCTCCTAAAGATCTGGAAAGAAGGGAGGTCTGTAAAATACTAGACAATGCACATGAAGCATCAAAGCCCTTTAAGAGTAATTGCTTCTCTCATCATAGACCAAAACTCTACAATAAGACATTCAGGAGCTCCAAAAGTCTCAGGCACATATCAAATCATTTTCACCACGACTGACTGAATATGTAGCTTTCCTTCACAAACTAATATTAATTAAATTCCTGGGTTACCAGAATATGTTTTTGTGATGTTTTGTGCTTTCCACCCTGCAGACCGACTAGCATTTACTAATGGTTCACATGAGCCTCTTACTTTAGCTCTGAAATGAACAGAATAGTTTTTGGTGAGTTTATGGCTCTCAGCTGAGAAGCTGTAATTTAACAGAAGGAAGATATACTTGTTAAATCTCCTTAATGCATTTGATTGCAGTTCCATTATAGAACATTGCTTTAAGTTCTCTACTCAGATTTATTCACCACATAGTCCTGAATATGGTCAAGCACTCATAGAAAATGCAGAACATTCATCTAACCCACCACATCAGGTTAAATCACCAGTGCTTGAGCCCCAGTTACTTACCAATCCCCATTTACACATGTTAGATTAGGAAAATAAATCTGGTTTTAGGATACAGATGGTGCATTAGTTAATCCAGAGGCACAGATGCTTGAGTTTTACTGGGGGAGGGAGAGATAGAGAAGGGAGAGATAATTACCTCACCCCAAACTATGAAAGCTGAGCTTTGAGAGGCTAAAAGTTGTCCTCATCTACTGCAAACCGATCAACTGCCAATACTCAAGTACATTTCAATTACTGCTGTCTGTTAATTACCCCAGGACACTTTATACAAAACCCAAAGAATAGTGGATTCTGAACCTGAGAATGGAGTGCCCATGATGCTGATCCAGCAGCAGGGACTAACACTTCCACTCCAACAGAGCTGCATTATCTGCAGCTCTACTGAAGCCCTAAAGCTCTTCTCAGACCGCTCTGCAAACTGAGTGGGAAGGAGTAAGGATAAGAGCTACATTCTGGCCTTAGGGACCCCTATTAAATCAGATTCCCAACATCAGCCACTTCCTCTTTGTTTTCCTCAAGCCATATGGCTTCCTGACAAAATCTGTACAAACAATAAATCCATTAATCAAGCCACTGCTGGAGGAAAAGGCTTTTTTTCCCCCCTTCCCTTCATCAATCCAGACATTTTAATGGGTATATTTTATGTATTTTAGTTTATGAAAGTCCCAAGGAAAATACTGAAGTGGCCTTTGTTCTCACACTGCAGCCCCAGTTCCAGTTCATACTTGTAGATGGAGATCCTCACACAAAATGCAGAGATACAGGAACAGAGAGAAGTCAGTCAAACAAGCAAGAAAGGAGTCCATTGACTCCTAATTGAATCTTAGCAGGGACACAGCATAAATTGCTGCCTAGGTTCGCTGGCATACTGTCCCAAAAAAACAAAATAACAAAATTTACCAAGAAAACATAATTAACAGAAGTAGGTAAAATAAGTAAGAGAGGCATTAAAAATCTATTCAACAAGGCTCTGAGGAGATGCACACATGCAAATGCCACAAGTAGCTCAAAAGAAGAGCTTCCTTTAAGAGATGCCACAAAAAAAGGCTTCCCCAGAGGCCAGGTTACTTTTCAAGGTTAACCAAGATGACCAACATGCTACACAATCCATCTCTTTTGCCATCTCCACACTGGTAAAATCATGCTGGTGATGATGTGCATCTCAGATCAGGAGGAAATACACACTGCACAGGAAGGGAACTCAGTGGGAAGGAGGAAACACAGAGAGCAGCAAGATTTCTACCTTTGTAGATGGGAAACTCCCTTTCCTGCAGGTGGAAAGACCTCACACTCCTCTGAACAAAGGGAGAAGAAAATTAAACCCAACCTAACCGGCTCCTTTTTTCACCAAAAGGAAAATTATTGAGGGACTGCTGGAAATGCAAACTGCCTGTTTTGATGATCTGTTCCCAATGGAGGCTTTTCCCAAAACTTTGACTAAACTTTCATAAGTCAATAGTCTGCAGTGCAGGAGGACTGGGAAGAACAAGAAATTACTTTCCAGCTCAGGTGGTCTCTTTCAGACACACATTTCTAAAGCAGCTGTGACCCTTCCACTCACATGGAAGGAAAACAAGATTGGCATGGTAACAAATCTTTTTTACCTTAAACCATGTTTTATTTTCTCCACAGGTGGTCTATAGCTTACTGGGTGATCAAAACTGTTCCTTGATTCATGTGAACCAAAGCAACCCTGTGTTTAAATGAAGTTCAAGAAACACAAAGCAGTTTATAGCATTGACAAATACCTTACAGAGAATGAGCATTAAAAAAGGTATGAAGTTCACTTTTCAAAAGTGGAGTGGGTTTCTTTGGAGAGGGGTTGGTGTTGGCGTTTTTTTAAATACAGGAAGGCAGCATTCTTGATTAAAAGCAGGAAATCTTTGAAATTACATCCCTTTCTGTCTTTGTTGAATTAAGTAACAATTAGCCATAAAGGAGAAAAAAAATACGGAAAGAATAGCTTAGAAAGTTTGAATTATTATCTCCAAGGAGACACATCTGTAATTTTAACAAGGTCAGAACATTTCAGTCAGTTCTTGTGGGTAATGGGAAATACAAGATATTAGCTTCTGTTCCTGTCAAGGCAGTGACAACTCTGAAAGACTGCAGATATCACTTGGAGCCTACACCACTATGAATTATTAGCCTCGAGGCCACAGGCTGGTAGGATACACCATATCCAAAGTACAGATGGATTAGTGGATGCCTTGAAGTAGTGATGAAAGGTATGTTTGTTTTGGACAGAGTGGTGAGGAGGATCAGGTGCTGCCAGCTAGGAAGGCCTTTTACCACATCTGGGGCAGATGGTCCCAATTATCTTCTCATCACTGGTAATCAGAAGTCATCCTTCAGCAGCTATATAATAACCTATGTAAAAATAAACCTAGGATTGGTGTTTGGCTTCTAGCAAGAGGAGAGCTTGTCTGTCATAAGTCAGTCAGTGCAGGCAGCATCCTGGCTTGGAGTCTCATTTACAAGGCTGTGGTATGAAGGCCTGCAGGTGCGAGATGGTGTCTTCACATCAGGTGTGAAAACAGAATACAGGAAATGCTGACAAGAAAATTTAGAGGCACACCAGTGGGGAGGAGAAGGCACTTCTCCCCTCCTGCCAGCTCACCCTTCAGCCCTTTCTGACCCTATTGATAAACAGCAGGTGCTCCTGAATTAACAGGGTCTGTATCACCCTGCTCTGGCTACTGCTCTTACCTATGGGGACAAAACTGATCCCAACTGGAAGCAAGACACATTATAAGGAGAATATGAAGAGCATCAAGCTCTTCATGTCTTCACTGACTGCAATCAGTTGTCCATGTCCTCACTTGACTGTCAAAGGTGGCCAGTCACAACAAGATCCAAAAAATTTATTCCCTCTCTTCCCTGTGCAACCCAATACCTCAAATAGAATTGAGAGAGGACATGTCCAGCCCAGACTTCACTGCACCATTAAGTCCTGCGTTAGCAGGAGCAACACCCTTTACATCCCAGAAAAGAAGGTGCTTCTTTGTTACTGCTATTGAGCTCTTCTTAGGAAGAGAAAAAAAACTGCTTATCTTCAAATTCAACCCTAAACTACTCCTTATTTGCTCCCAACAATGTATCCAAGTTCTTAAAATCTACTGTGGTGTTGAAAAGCAAGTGCTACAAAAAAACATGTTGACACATAAACCAAGAAGAGTGAAATTAAAATTATAAATCAGCTTGATGTAAAAGAAAAGTCTTGTCTGAGGTCTCTAGAGTTCTGCCTGTCATTTTTCTCCTTGCAAGTACATGAAGGGCATTTGCTTTCCAGGAACAAGAGGCTTGAATTCATTTAATACATTTCTAAGCCTTTCGAGTTCCAGTTGTTAAGAAAAGAGAAAGAAGAACACTTGAAGTGATTTATTTTCTTGTTCTTTCAGCAACACAGCCAAGAGAGCCCCAGTACACGAGCTCAGAGGACATCAGTGCAGAATAACCACAGGTAGAGCACACTGCTTTCTCTTCCTCCAAACAAACACTTTATTTTGCAACTCCTGTGATTAAAGCCCATGGAACTATTGCTCCAGGATGAAAAGGGGGTGCTGAGGCAGCAAAGAACCAGCACAGCTCACACACAGACTCACCCTCATGTCCTACTCTACTCCCTCATCCCCACAGCTGCACCTGCAAAACACTGGGGGAATTGCACAGAAACCAGGAGTTTCTCTTCTTGTCAGCAAGAAGACTTTGTTTTTTCACCACAGGAGGCACTGAGGTGTCACACTCACTGACAGGAGGAATGCTTTCCTCTGCTTCCTTCAGCAGCCCTGGAAGCATGATGGTTCCAACAAGCTGCTGATCAGAGGATTCCCTCCCAAAACACTGACTTGGCCACACCACTGTGGTTCCACACAGTCAGGCTTAGTTCACAAGGTAATTATCCAACAGAACAGAGAAAATTATGGCAAGAATTTGCTTTGTTGTTGAAAATTTCTTTTTTTGACTCACGGTCAAGCCAAGTCTGCCCTGCACATCTAAAGAGAGCAGCTCCTTCACTTTACATTCCTGCCTTACCTGCACAATTTCACACTTGACTACTAATTCTTCAAACACAGCAAACTCTTGCCATGCCTACCTATGACTAAGGATTCTGCACTCGTTCTCAGAAAAGCATGTATGAGAAAGCATACTTAAAGAAAAAGAGCAAGAGACTGAGTAATACAGTCAAGCAGCATTTAGCAGAAATCAGGATTAGGCCTGTATATTCACATACCCACTGACCTGTTTGGGTTGGAGGTTAGCTCCTGTTAATAACCAGCTCCTACTGGTTAGAACTACAGGAAGGCATTTAAAGGAACGATTCAAGTTAAAACTTGTATGTCATTAAGCATATACATCCCTGAAAAAGTACAGTTGGGCAAGTCATCCAGGTATTTAGGCAACATAGGGTAGCACATAAAAATGGAAGTACAGTGATGTGGCATTTGCTTTAATTTCTCTCCTGGAGGATAAGTCTACTTGACAGCAATTGAAAAAAAATAATGGAGTAAGATTCTGGTTTATTCCCATTTGTGTAGTTAAAACCATGTAGAACTAATGAAAAATAAAACCAAATCTCCATTCCCAGAGAGGTTGTAGCTGCCCCAATCCCTGGAAGTTTCCAAGGCCAGGCTGGATGTGGCTCTGAGCAAGCTGGGATAGTGGAAGGTATCCCTGCCCGTGGCAGGAGGATTGGAACGGGAGGGTCTTTAAAGTCCCTTCCAACCCAAGCTATTCAAGGATTTTTTGATTCCTTTACCACTGAGCAGGTGTCCCTGCCAGCAGAATGACCAGACTGGTGGCAAAGCAGTGGCTCACCATGCAGCCTGGGACTGCAGTGCAGCCAGAACCCAACAGTCCCTCCAGTTCGCTCAGTCGATATTACAATTCTTGAGTAAACAATGCTCCACTTTCTAGGCACTGCCAGACAATTTCCATTTCCACATCATATCAATTTATAGGCAATTCTTGAGAGCCTGTTCTATTTTTGAAAATAATGAAAGACTGCTGCTATCTTTGCTTCCCTGGGTTGTTTACACAGCATCCCTTTGTGTGATGATTTAGCCTGGTTTTGTATGAGCACTGAGGTAGGTTAGTTTGCAGAGCCCACCTCAGGAACATAAACTAATTAAGATATCAGGATCAAACAGGCACTGCAGATTATTTGTAAATTCAAATTGGTTCAGTTTAGGATTAACCCACGCCAGCGAAAATCAAGTCAGTTTTGTCTGTAACATCAGCAGAACATTCAACATCACTCTGCATTTCCAAATAACCCTTTCAATACAAGACAGCTCTCACCCAAACCAGTGATTTTCCAGAGGGTTTAAAGGTTAATTTCAATTACTCTTTCCTTGGCAAGGAGTCATAAGCCACTGCTAATAACCCCGATTCCAGACTTCTTAGAATTGCACAGGACAAAGCAAAGCACTTAAGACAGTGCCCTCAGCAGCAGCAAAACCTGGCAGGTGACAGAGAAATCCAGCCCCTGTTCCAAAGGTCTGCAGGGCTCACTTTTGTGATGGCCACCGTGCAGGCAGTGCACTGCTGCAGCCTTCCCTTTGATTCCACAAACACATCTTTTCCCCGTTTCCAAAACACACAGCTCCACTGACACTTGAAAGCAGAATTCTGAACTGTACCATTCTCCCTGCCTGGCTCACGTGGCACCCCTTGGTTCTGAGTGAACTGGGTCAGGAATCAAATCCACTTTTGTAAGAGCCAGAAGCTCATAAAGAGTCCAGCAATATGCATGAGCCAATGAAACTACACTGCTGAGAGGATAAAAGGAGCCAGTGAATTCCTCCCTGGCCGTACCAGTGTTCATCCGCAAGGAACGACATCACCAGGACAAACCACTTTCAATCATGAGGGCCCATCAAAAGCCCACCTCTTGGTTCTGCCTTTGTACACAAGGCAAAGTTAAAGTGCTCAAAGGCCAAAGACACTTCATATTATCATCAATATATTAAGAGATCTTTATCTGAGATAATATCTTCACTAATGTATGCAGAAAATGGAAAAGTGGACAACACCATGTAGTTTTCTTGTATATGTTGAAACACCTGCAAAGAAACTCAGTTTCAGTATAAGGATAATACAGTAAGTTTGTTAAGGAATAATGTCTTCCAGGTAACTTGTGTCTGCAAATAGCTTCCATCTAATGAACTTCAAATGTCTTTAACTGAAAGCACACACTGGCTAATAAGAGGTAAAATACTGAAGCATGCAGCTGTTATGTGTTTCAGGGCTGTAAAAAACAGACACAGATGGCACCTGCAGAGAGCAAAGCCAGGCCTGAAAGCTTGCAGATTTCCAGCTTCCTCCACAAGTATTTGTCCTTGGGGAAGATGAGTACCCTCCATCAGTTCTTCATCCAACATCCTTGTCCTGTGCCGTCGTGTTCCCCTCCCAGAGTATGTGAGGAAACATTATTGGGATTATAATACACCATTTTAGTTACTAACCAAAGAAAAAAACATCTTACAGCAGCTACTGCTATTATATAATCACAGATTTCTTTTCATGTGGAGCTTTAATCTCTCACTTCATTATGTAGTCAAGAGATGCCAAACTTCCTTTTTCTTTCCTTGCAATTACCCATGAGTCAATGGAAGACAAACATGGAGCTGATTTTTGCTGGATTTACTGCGCTCTGTCCAAGGAAATTTAATCAACCCTCTGTGCAACAAATTCCAAGTACACTTGGACCTCACACAGGAGCAAGTGTAAGGCAAATTTGAGAGAGAAAAAAGTTAATTTCCCTACTGCAATCTACTGCCTCCTTCCCAAACAGCAGGAAGTAAAGCCACAGCATTTGTCTCTCTTGAGACTTTAACTTAGGAGAAACCCTGCAGAAAGTGATCAAGGCACAGCAGTTTCAGAACTAATTACACTCTCTAGTTGGACACTTACTGGTGGTTAATTAGTACCTGGGAGATACAAGAGCCAACTAATCACCAGCTACCAGGAAATGCAATTTATGCCATTAAAGCCTTTGAAATTTATTTTATAGTATAAAGGTAAATAGGAACTTCTTGCTTTGTCTACTACAAAACTTAATTTTTGTCATTGGCAACACAACACTTAAAAGGTCACTAATAATCAAGAAGCAAGCAACACTTTACTGTCCAGTTCTATGGTTCAGCTTATGGCACAGGCTGGTGCTGTCACTACTAAATCCACCTCCTCACATCTCAAACTGCCATGGTTGCTAAATGTAAATAACTAATTTTAATGTAAACATTAAAACCAAGTTTTCTTATACAAACATAACCCCTACCAGTCAATACTTGAATTCTCTGAAAAAGGTACATTTTTGGGGGAGAGATGCAAGGTATGGGATAGGAGACAGGGAAAAGCTACTTTTATAGATAACTGCTCAAGTCTACTAGGTCAAATAAAAAAAGGAAAGTAACCACAAAAAGGTTTGTCACAACAAAGAAGATAATGGGTTGGCTAAAAATTATGTGGTATACCAAACTGAAAATAAACATAATAAAGCTTAGAGGCATCCCTGTCCACGGCAGGGGGTTTGGAACATGATCATCTTTAAGATCCCTTCCAACCCAAACCAGTCTGTGATTCTATGACTACCCGACTGTCCAAGCACTGGAACAGTGGAGAGAGAAAAAAGCTTCATCTCCCCAAAGCTTCTTCTTTACAAGATCTTCAAAGCAAGAAATACTTTCTTTTTTAAATTTTCCTAACTAATGAAGTCCTCACATTAACCACACAATCTGTCCTCACAGTGTCAGGCCAAGGCAGAAGTCAACACTTTTATTCAAAGACCTTTCCTTACAGCTGAACAACTAGTTACTTATTTACTTTTTTTTTTTGGTTGGCTGGTTTTGGTAGGGGACCATCAGACTCATTACCTAAAATTCAGTGCTCAACAGAACCTGGAAGAAATGGAAAGATTTTCTTCAGAGTTCAAAAGGAGGATTGAGATGCTGCTGCCATTAGCAGAACAAACAGGAAAAGAATGAAGATAGAGAAAAGCAGCAATAAATTGTGTCTGTTACACTGTTTTCAGACTTCTGTGGAACTGTCTGTCTCCTGATTTAGAGCAGTGGCCAGCAAACCTCCCAAATCCCCTTTGAAAAGGTCCCACGCACTTTAATGACGTGTGGAAGGGTCCAAACCACTGCAGTTCAAAGCCAAAGAGCTGCAAACACACAAGACCAACATGTTGTAAAGATGTACTGATACCTTCCAGAGTCCTGCTCAGTCAAGGGAGGACCTTCCTGTGCTGGGACTTGGAGACGATTTTAGTTAACACTGACTCAGATCCCATCCAAATTGCACCAATTCTAATGAACTCTCACACTTTCAATTTCCAGAATTTCAATGAAAACCAAGAAACAGCTAATTAAAGCCTTAGATAGGACAGCTTCTTCCCTGGGGGAAAATGGAATCCACCTACACATGAAACTTACAAAACAGACAATAGCAAAGTGTAAATATTGTCCAAAACTAACACTCACAATCAATGAAACCACTTTTGAAACTGCAAACATAACAGACAAAAGAGGCTGAAGAGGATGCTTTAACCTTCTTTGAAAATGACAAAGACTAGCCATGTTAAAAGGCTCTTGGAGGATAAGAGATGCACAGCTTGTTTCTATAAAAAGTCTATGGCCAACTCATTTAAAAATACTCTCTTGCTACTACATCCAAACAGCAAGTGGGTACACAATGACACCAGACAGCTGAAACACAGAAACAACCAAACCGTGAGCACAATAGTGACCAAACTCCATCACAGATGTGTAGGGCAGCACTGCCTCTCTGAAAATTATTTAAGGAAAACATGTATTTTTCTCCTTTACGTTTCATACCACTTAATGAAAGGCTCAGAAAATACCAAGTGATGAAACCACCTGAAAAAAAATCTCAGGTCTTGGGAGTATTTATCCCATGATGAGATAGCTGCGAGCTGAACAAGAAAATCCACACTAAGCTTTCTCTATTTACCCAAGACACATACAGATAATGAATTTGCCTGCTTCGTTCATCCCTGTGCTAATTCCCACAAGGACACAAGACAATTCCACTTCCAAAGAAACCAGCACAAACCAGCAATTACCCCAAAGTGCCTCAATGATGCCCTTAAGCAGGCAAATATTTCCTTATGGAAATGCCATATAGGCACCTAAAATTCCACTGGGCAGAAACACAAATATGCCCAGAAGGTCTGCATTTGTTTTCCTTCTATTGTGTGCTTTCTTGTTGCACCATCAAGTGCAATCTGCACAGCTTACTCTTTAAATTAATGCTTTGTGAAAAAAAAAAAAAAACAACAAAGAACACTCAGTTATTAGTATTAATCCTTAAGTATTATGTTAAGAACACACCAACTCAGTTGACTTAGCATGGCTATGCATTAAAACTATCAGAAGCTTTAAAGGACATTTGCATAGTTTCTAAGATTAGCCAAATATTAAGTGAAAACCCCACTTTATGGTGAGAAAATGGGCCACTTCTCAGGACATTAACATCTTAATTTTTTGAGTAAAAAGTGACATTCAAACATTTTTACTAGACACTGCTGTTTATAATCACTGGACAATGGCCGAGTTCAGGCAATCTCTTCAGCTGGAAGAGACATCTATAGCAATGAAAATTCTATTCAGCTTCATAAAAAAGTATCAACCTACTTTATAACATAATACACCAGTTGTACACAATATTAAATTCAGCTGCAGTGATTGAGAATTCTCTTTGCTGACAGAAGCACAAAAAATAATTCATTTTTCACCTGATCGATTACAGCTAAATAATTCTATATTGTAGATTGAAGGG
Organism: Erpornis zantholeuca; assembly: GCA_013400515.1. Taxonomy (NCBI): domain Eukaryota; kingdom Metazoa; phylum Chordata; class Aves; order Passeriformes; family Timaliidae; genus Erpornis; species Erpornis zantholeuca. The sequence goes on from VZTN01005749.1 coordinate 436,985, forward strand.
TGGTTCTCTGCCACAGCTCCAATCCCCTGTGTTGAGACTTCTCTGTATTTTCAATACCAGAGTCTAACAGAAACTACTGCTAATTAGGTAATTTCTGGAGTTCTATAAACAAAACAATGTTCTACAAACTGGTTTGAGGGCCTAATCTTGACTTTCCTCATGGATGCTCTGTGCTAAAGAAAACACAGAGCAATAGGGTAACACTGCTGGGCAGAAGCACTTCTAACTTGTAAACAAAAAGAACTATTTTGCTCCCAAAATCAAACACTTTTAGGTTAGTACTACTTTCCTCTGCCAAATTTCTTTCAGAAACACTGTAGCTCCTTGTTCTCTCTGTTAGTCCAGGTCTGGGAGGCACCAAGGAAAAGAAGTGATATAGAGGCCAGCTAAGCAGTTTTAAAATAATTCTGTATGTACATGATTATGACAGAAAAACTAGTAATTCTGGGAAAAGGACTACAAAAAGGTTGGCAAAGCATTCCATCAGATTTTTCAAATATACATGGGAGGCATTCAGAAATAAGGGGAAAAACCAACATGAAACAAAGCAAGACTTTCACTGCTGTGCTATACAGGAATCATACGTGATTCACTTACTGCTTATCTCAGCCTCTTATCAGCATTTTCAGGAGCAAGCCTTCCCTGACCACAAGTAACTGCCTGCTAGAACTGATAGAAAAATCAAATAGCTGACCCACACTCACAGAAAAATCCCAAACATAGCCACACCATGGACCAAACCTTAAGGAGATTTGACATAGCACGTGGAGAACGTGCTGCTTCAGGAATTAACTTCTCCTCACCCCACTGTGCTGCTGCTACCTGCAAACAGCAGAAACTCTCTGTTCTTCAGGCATTCATTCACCAGGAAAATAGGAGAGCCACTGATGGCCAGAGCAGGAGTTCTGCAGAACAAAAAAAGCCTTATACGACCTGGAACGATTCTGCAACTGATGGAGAGGCTTTGGAAATCCAGGTTTTCATCAAAACAGCTCAGGGAGCCACCCTCACTGCAGGCATCGATGCTCGTGGTGCCTTCTCCACAGAAGGCAAGAGAAAAGTGAAACATTACATTTTTGTTTCGGAAGATAAATGAAAGTTTAATTAGCCCAGATCTTCAGAAGAGGGAGCTAAATTTTTTAAAGCCATGTCCAACTGTGATGAGGATTAGGAGTAACAAGAGTTATCTATATTTGATGTGTAGCAGAGGAACAAAATTATCAAACTCCACCAACATTAATACAACCAGCCACTCTTATTGTCCATTTCTCTCAGTTACCTTTTAGAAAGGACATTCCTTTTTTATTATTATTTGAAAATAGAAATTGTATTTCTCTACTATTTATTCCAGTCATTTTTGTCCTTCTTGCCCTTGAGATTAATTTGATGTAGAAAAGCACATACTCTGCATAGGACATAATATCCCATTTGAGAACAATTACTAGATTTTATTAAAAGTGACCTAGCATCACCATGAAATTATTTCTTTGCTACACAAAATATTTGTAAGATGGAAATAAGAAAGGGCAAAAGCATTGGTTCAGTCACCACCAAAAGAACTCATTATAATAAAAAAAAAGTACATACAGGTAAGACATTTCACCAAGCTATCATATTCACAATAAAAAAACCCCACCATATAACACAAACCCCGTATTCTTTATGTTTCGTTCTTGGAAAAACAATTTAAAAAAAAAAAAAGAAGAATTAAAAATCAATTTTTAGAGTGAAACCTCCAAAGCTACAGTGTTAATACCTCAATATCCTGTTATGCAATTCTTAATAAATAAGTTTTGGAAATGCATTAAAATCAGAATCAGCATCTTCTTGACAGTTTGCCATTAACAGACATATAATTATTTCATTTCTGCCAGTGGAGGAAGCTGGTAGCAATCCAACTTAAAAGTTATTCCATTTCAAGCTTGCTTCCTACCCAACATTAAGTGCAATTGGTTTACATTACTTGACTAATGCAGTAAAGGCAAGACTCCTGTGACTCAACTGCAAGAGTGCCTCATACATTGGATATTATTGCATAGCTAAAAGAAAAATATAATTTAAATGTAATAATATTTAATATTGCAGCACCCCATGTCCTAGAAAAGCCCTTGCACACAGCAGCAGCTTTGCCAGAGGTGAAGTCTGAGGTGTAGATGGAAGCCCCACTGGGAAACCTGAAGGGTGAAAACACACCCAAACCATCTTTTCCCCACACAAATAATTGCTTTCATTGCACCATTCAGAACTGGAAGCTCCCTCATCCAAGAAAAGCTGTGTATTTGGAAAATAAAACCTCTCTTGTGCATTTTTTATCCCCAAAAGAAGTAAATATTAGGCTGAATGAAAAGTTCAGAAAGTTCGTCATAAGCATAAAGCAGAACAGGTGGCACTCCAAAGTCACAGCAATAATGCACAACTACAAAAAGCCTCACCCAAAACCAACCTGAAAACCTCAAAAACATGTGGGGAGTGCCTGTGGTACACTGCATCAATGAATTAGAGTGGTTTGGGTTGGAAGGGACTCCAAAAATCATCCAGTTCCAACCCATTCCACCACAGCAGGTTGCTCAGAGCCCTGTTCAACCTGGCCTTGGACACTTCCAGGGATGGGGCAGCCACAGCTTCTCTGGGCAATCTGAGCCAGGGCCTCAGCACCCTCACAGGGAACAATTCCTTCCTAAAATCTGTTCACCATCGTTCAGCCTATGTTAGCTGTTGTTGCTGGAGGAAAGGGAAGATCCAATCTCTCACCTCCACTTGCAGCAGGAAGAAGTAACCCATGTGCAACCAAGTTCAGCACTACAACAGATGCTTATCCACATACAGAACCAGCATGGCTGCACCATGCAAAAGCAGATACCAAACACCCCAAAAAGCAAGTTACAATGCAGTTATAGAATGGAAAAATCCCATTTTTATATACCACATGAAGGAAGATAGAGTAAGCAATGGCTTGATACCACTATTAAGCTCTAAGAATGTTTCATGTTAAAATCAAAGTAGGACACAATATCTCAAATAGCTGTTTAGGCTCCAAAAGGAATTATCATTTGGAGCATAGAGGCTGATTCTGTTCAGCCAACGACATTAATAAAATACATACTGCCTAAAATAAACCTGGAACTATGCACAGTGCACACTGTCATAATGGGGTACAGGAGAAATCCATCAGTTTAAGACATATGCTCATAAAGCAACCATAATTACTATTCTAAGGACTTCAGAATTGACTTCTTATGCATATTAGTTGAAAGGCCAAAAGCTATTTTTATAGCATGGTTTATGGTCTACATAAACCCTAGAAATACAAGATTTAGAGCTAAGTCACAAGGCAAAACCAGTTTTTTAACCCAAGGTGTGACTGCCATCAGCAAGGGGAGCTCTTCATCTGCTCCAAGAGTTAGAAGTCACCATCTTCTTCTGGAAGTAATGTAACTGCACATCTGCCACTATCAACATCCCTGTGGGTTTGAGAGGCATGAGAGAGGTGCTTTTGTCTGCTTTTGCTCACAGCATAGTACACGAAGCCCTCACACAAAGTAAAATCAGTTACAGTCAGGTACAAGCCCATACCTGTTTTATGGGTAGAACAGCCAAATGTCTGTGACCCAGAGCAGCCTGAGTGTTTCCCCTCTCACTCAGCTCTGTTACAACACAGGACTATAACATACTGCTGTTTTTTTCCATCCTTAAACAATGATTCTAGGGAAAACATACACATTCTGAGAACTAATGAGGTTATTTTTTAATGCCATTAAAAGCCACTTGACCGAGTGTGTGCTAGATAATGGATCAGAACACTCTTTACAGTAATTCAATTACAACATAACTCCTTGAGCCTTCTAAAAATAAGGAGTATAATGTAAGGAGAGTGACTATTGGTGAGCAAACTGTGTCCAGTGACGTGAATGAGAATCTCAGCTCTAAGATTCTGGGTGGGAGAAGGAGCTAACAACTGACTAATAGCACCAGAAAACAGATTTTGTTATTTGTTTATCTATTATGCACACATATTTCATGATGGTGGACAAGAGTTCAGCATTTCTGGAGTTGCTTACCTGCATCTTGGCTTTTTACATACACTGAAGAGAGCCTAGATAACAAAATCCCTGGTAAACACAATCTGTTATGCTCAATCTGCATTAAACAGCATGGACAGAAAACCATTTTCAATGAGAACAACGTAAGATAACTCCCACTTGTGACAAGAATGAAACCTCACAGGATTTTGAGTCAGTCAGTTATGACACACTTCCATCACACAAGGCTTTCATGCATTAATACTCATCTTTTCCATTATTATTGGTTTTTAATTTTTTTTCTTTAAATCTGTGACCTATAAAAATGGTGAGAAGTCAAGTAATTTTAGAACTGAGCACCAGGCATGAAACAAGAAGCTGAGTAATTGCCCAGCTGGGCACACAGATATTCTGTGCTGATCCTTTAAATAAAACTCATGACACCAGAAGAGAAGCTGTGCTGAAGTTTCATTCAAGTTTTTATACTTCTCCATTTAAATTCATGTACAACATCAGAAACCCCTGCACAACAAAAGGATTTCTGCATGTTAAAGCACCTCCTCAAGCAACATTTTAAAGAAGATTAGAAGCTCCATTGGATTACTCAATGTTCCTGCATTTAAGCTGCAGGTAGTTTGGGAATGTTTTCCATAGGTAAAGGTTTATTATCTTGCACATGTACCTTTTTAAAACTTGTCTTTAGCTTTTAGACTTACTGATTGCTGGAACAGAGAATAGAAGCCATTGCCAAATTATCATTATGGCAACACATTTCAAGCATAAGGCAAATTTCTTAATACAAACAAATAAGATTTCTTGGCTTTAAAGGTAGCATCAGAATTATTTAATTATACTAAATTCTGGCTGTTTCTCTCATAACCCTGTATCTGTGCTGTAAGAAAAATCCATGTCTTTTTCTCCCTGCTCCAATTGAATTCCAGCGGTCACGGCAGGAAAGAGTTGCCCATATTTTAGAATGAACCTAGAACCTTCTACCTGAAGACAGGGAAGGCCATTAGGGCTGTGATGCTGTATGCTCCCCTGCCCTAAACAAGCCTGCCATAGTACACCTAAAAAAGCACCTGGAATTAAAGAAATCCAGGCAGGAAGATGGATCTCCAGAAAGTTCCAGCTCATGACAGAAGAATATGCACAAATCAAATGATCCTCCCTTTTCACTCCTGATACTAATCTTTCTGACCTCATGGTCTTCAGAGAAAAAAATACAGTAATGATCAAACTGATACTTCTGCCAGACAAAAGAAACCTTAAAATGCACAAAATTACATCTAAGTTCTTAACTGTAAGTGATTATTTTCCTTTAAGTGTTTGGAAGACATCTCTTTCAAGATCTCAGGCACTGCTTCAGAACTAGCTCACTCATTTTTTGAAATCAAAATGGCACCTTGCTGTAACTTATTTACAAAGATCAAAGCTTAAAAAAAAAATTAAAAATCTATGAAAAAGAGATGATCTTCTTTCAAATTGCCTTATTACTGCACAAAAGAAGTGAGAGGAGCTCTCTCCTCCAATGTTTCTGTTCACACACATCCAGGACAACTAGTTGTGCTCACAGAATACAGCACCCATGAGGAAGAAGGTCACCTGCCCTGACAGCTGAATATTCTAAGACCCAGAGAAGAGAATTTGTAGTTTAATGTACCTGTTGAAAGCTGAACTGGCATCAGTGTTTCTGGTGAAGTTACATGCAGGATTAGCACCCAAACATACAGAGTTAATAGCCCACAAAGGCACTGCTACACTACTTTTACACTACTATTCTGCACCAAGAAAAAAGTGAAAAAAATTCAGGTTACAAGTCTCTAACATAATATACTCAATAACCCATTACTCACACTCAATATACCATTTCTGTGGCATGTTTTTGCACATCAAAGATGCAGAAACACAGAAATGCCATAAAGAACACTTGCTTTTAAACAGCAGTTGCAGTGATTATAACGCTTCCAAAGAGGCTCTAAGTGAAAGTGGAACACTGATAAAAGTATGTCTAAATCATTAGAGTTTCACTTCACCAGCCAAGCTTCAAGAGCAGAAGTTACCTTCCCACACTTACTGACTGACCAAAGGACTGCAGGTTTATGCTCTCAGCTCCACAACATAGCAGTACACTCTAAAGAGTCTCCACAATCTCACCAATTCCATTCCACTCAGAAGCAGGAAGAGCCATCAGCTCCTCCAGGGCTTCTCCCAGAAAGTTCAGCCTCCCCATGCTTCTCTCCCAGGCCTGGCACAGCCCTTCTGTCAGCATAAACTCCAGGCAAATCTGGCCTGGCAGCTGTTTTGCTGGCAAGGGCAGCACCAGAACTCAGAAAATCTTCATGATGAGCTCCAGGGTCGTTAAAGAGTGTGGATTTATGATGGCTTTAGGGGTAAAGTTGTTGCTGCAGACGATGTGTGCACAGCAAGGGAGGACACCTGCACTACTGCACTCAGCTAATTAAATAAATGGGCTTGCTTCAGCACCTGCAAAACCACACCAGCAATGAAGAAATAATCCCCACCAGAAACTATGATCTTATACATTATGCAAATGACAATTCTGCAATTAGATAACATGGCACAGGCTCTGAGCATTCAGATTTCTGATCTGTAAGCAGCTGAAGTTAAGCATCTCTCAGAAAATAAATGCATGAAGTAACTATAGTTATAATTTCCCAGTCTCCACAAAATATGTGGTGCTAATATCCTGACATGACTCCCAGTTCTAGAAGGTTTAGTGTAAGTGAACAATTTTAGTCTCCCCAAAGCCAGCCAGAAGCTGAAGTTGACAAGCGAGAGTACTAAACTTCCCGTTTCCATGGAAATGGAATTTGGATCAGTACAAACAGGGATTTCAGAATTCAAAACCCAACACTCTCCATCTTCCACGCTCTACTCCAACATTCATTTTCCTGGGTAATAAGGGGTCAGGAGAGGCACAAATGCCACACATATTTGTGATCCAGTAACTCACCCTGCCTTGTAGTTCCCCATTTTCATATAGAGGTTGCCAGCCCCTTCTAAAGCAGGCACCAAAGCCATCAGTTCAGCAGCAGCCAGGCAGACACATTTATAAACACGACAATATCCCAAAACTGTGCATCTGGGAGGACACACGGGCTCCCAGTTACGTGATGCTAATACACATGAAATTACTGCTTCACAGCCCCATGCTGAACCACCCCAGAACAGGGAAGCTGTGCCACACAGCACAGTCAGTAAGAAAATTCTCATTTTCAGTGTTGATATGACCCAACAGAAGTGCACAGTGACAGAACTGTGGGATTTTCCGACTGTAAATCTTCAGGCAAGAGCCAAAAATAATGTGTATTTCAACACCACTAATGCAGTGCTCCTGCAGAAGGCTGCCCAGGGCTGCAAGGGAGAATTCCAACTTGTTGATTCCAACTGCAAGGGTGCTCACTGGCAGCTAAAACGATTTGCCAATGGTTTTTATGGCTCCTGTTCCTTCTGTTTGGCAAGAGCAGAGAAAGAGTAATTTTCTGGAAGTATTTACATTGATTTTGCAGCCGATGACAACACTCCATCTGCTCTCAGACACTTCAGTGCCTCTGCCAACTTCTTCCCTAATGTGGTGCTTTCTCCAAGCTTTGCCAAGGCTCCTCTGCTTCCTGTACTTCTTCCACCATGTTTGCAGGGGACATTTCAAGTTGACATGTGAACGCTTCTAACCCATGCCCTCTAACCCACAGATCAGCAAACAGATTTCAAATGAACTCCCCCCTCTTAAGACCACCACCTCCAGAAGCCTGAGGATGTGGCTGATGGCATGAACAAAGACAGCAAAATCCCTGAAATAAAAGGGTCCAGGGCCAGTGAGAAGAAGCAGAATTTACAAAGAACTAAAACTAACTCACTCTTTTAAGGAAGCCCAAAAGTCCCACAGAAATCAAGATTTTCCCTAGCATTTAAATATGTAACCAAGTAAAGCAATATCCCCTCTATGGCAAATAGTGGCCTACCCCAAAAAAATACAAAATTTCAGATTGTTATGCAGCAAGTGCAACTCTACCCACAAAACTTGTGTAAATCAGAGAAGGAAGAATTCCATTTGTACTCATTTGCCTGACACCTTTCATAGAGTTAAACATTAAAAGAAGCAGCAAAAGCAAATAAAGATTTGGAAGCCTGATTTTTAAAAGAACTTTAGGGCATTTATCAAGGCAGAAGCATAAACAAGTAACTTGGCTGCTCTCTCCAACTTTTATACACTACCTTGCTGCCATGTCTTATCATTCAAGATAAAGTAGTCCTAAAGAATGTACGAGCTCATCTTACAGCATCATATAAGTGAAAAATAACCCCCAAAAGTCACACACAGCACTCTTTTTAAGATTAATCCACCACAGAAAAATGGATTGCAAGGTCAGAAATTCCTGAAAAGTGACTATGATTTTCAGCAGCTCACAGAAGAATTGTAAGTATTTAAACCTCCAAGAACTGAGATAAAGAGCATCAGCCTGCTCATCTGTTTGATTTGAAAATAGGAAAGTATGTTAGTGTGAAATGGCATCCCTAAAAAATAATCTCAACAGGCTGAATGCAGGAAATAAATGCTTTAATCCCTTTTGTATCAGTACATATTTATTAGGCCCTGTCCAGAGATAACCAAGATCTGTGGTGTGCAGGTTGGATTTGATACCTAAAGGTTTCTTCTAGCACAACACCTGTTTCAAATTATCTATCCTATTTGCTGACAACCAGAGAAAGGATTATTGTGTTTACAGGCAAATTCTTTCTTCTAACAATTTGTCCTTTTCTTCTCATTTCACTGACCACCTAAATAGAAGAAAAAAGCAAATCACAGCACGTGAAAACCAGGCATCAGCCTCATTCCACTACTGCAATTTGTCTTTGTTACTTTAAAAACCCAGGACCCACGGAGATAAGCCCAGAAAAAATAATGGATTTGAAATGAGCCTTTTTCTCTTCCAGAACCCCTACACCATGTAAGCAACCTCCCACTTCAAGTTACAGGCTCAGAGAGAAACTGAAAGCTAAAAGAATTTGGAAATGACCAACCTCTTTGCATTTAGGCATTGGACTGAGGTTTGTCTTTGTAGCAAATAAAAGACCAATTCAGCAGCTACATCAAATACAGCAGCTTGTTTTGGCAACCTTGTTTTTAGGAGATCAGATTTAGCTACTCAGCTTTAATACCCTCGGTTTTGAATTAACCATCTGTTCTGTAACATTGAGACAGAGCTGGTGAAGCACAGTGTCAATCTAAGGGGTCTTGAGGCTAAAACACACACACAAATATGTATATATACACATTTATATGTGCCCACAGCAGGCAAAAAGAGTCCATAAAAATAATAATCAACTTTCCCCAAAAGGAAGCTGTATTGTTAATTTTTCTATCTGCTTTGTGGTTTCATTTTACCCAATTACCAAGAGGAACCTGGGCCAACCCAGCACATCTTTTAATCAATTAACACAAAAAGGGAACAACTCTGAAAGGCTTTATAACAGAAAGACTTGCATTTACAACAGCTGTAGGTCAAAGATCTTAATCTAGGTTCTTTTGAGAAGATTGCCAAAAATAAACATGCTTTTCCCCTGTAAATTGTCACTGCAAAATTCTCCCATGAAAATATACAGTTAGAAAAACCTCCATAGGCAACGATAAGTATTTTTAAAGTATTGCTGTGAAAGTATGGAAGCTTCTTTTTCCCTTTTCAAAAAGATAGATTCAAGTACACAGTTGCTCTGCTATTTGAAGTCCCATCAAAAGAAGACAGGATTTGTAAGTGTTGCTCAACTAGTGAACTTTTAACAAACACTTTAATCAATTGATCCCTTTAAGAGAATCACATCATCAAAAAAGCCATTTATTTCAGCAGGCTACCAATACAAATGGCTGAAAGTTGACCAAAGCATCCTACAAAAACAGGAGACAAGCTCAGAGTCCCTAGGTCTTCAAACACCATCCATTAAAAAAAAAAAAAGCTTCCAGTAACACCAGTGCATTTCCATGCAGTACCGTCAGTACTATGGTTTGCAGCTGATACACTGCAGGAGGCTCTCCAAGATCCAACACCCTGCTCCCACACGTGGTCAGTAATTAGGGCTTACTGCTCCCAGACTGCCACTTGAGTGACCTCCAGGACCTGCTTACAAGAGCCGCTACAACTGCTTTTACAACAGCTCTGGCCATGAGCCTGCACCTTGGTGTAAGGCTAGCAGCACCAAAACACTACAGGCTTTATTTCAACTCTCAAGTATTGCAGCTCTACATCCCAACACACACAGCCTCTACTGCAATTAACCTTCCTATTCCCATCTATTTTCTCAAAACAAAAATTTAAAATGCAATCCAAATTATGTGTTACTCCTGTAGATGACCCCCTATGCGTTACTCCTGTAGATGACCCCCTATGCTCACTGCACAGCAGCTTCCCATGGCACAGATGATTGTGACTGCAGAGGTGTTTAGCAGTGGCTCAGTTCCAGCTCTGCCCACCTCAGCTGGCACCAAGCCACTGGCTGCAGAATCAGTGCAATATGTGCATATTCAGAGCCCCGTGCTCAAATTCACACTTATCATCACTTTTTAGTAAATAAACCAAGAAGCTAAACCATGAGCTTCCAAGACAAGCCAGCAGGCAGCTAAATCAAGTCTTACATTTCACCAAAACAGGAAGGAAAAGATACCAAAATAATTCTCAAGAAACCACCTGAGATACCACAGTGACTGCAAATTTCTATCTAATCTTGATTTAGAAAACAGGAGTTATCATTAGGGTAGATAATTATTGATACACATGACTAAACAATTGGCAGATGATGCCAGAATGCACCACTGTCCTGAGATTTCCCTTTTAACCTTCCCCAACTCACAGTGTAAGTGCTACTAAATGAACTTCAAATTTACTGGTTTTTTAAATTAAGAAACTCAAAATTTTGCAATTCAGGTGCCTTTCTATAAGGAACTAAACACATGTTGTGACATTCAGGTATTTGCCAAAATTTCTAAGAACTGACGCTGTAGTTGCTGACTGTTTTTGCACAGATCACCACTTAGTGAATTTTCTTTTTGTCCTTACTCCTGCAGAGTTTGATTTATCTCTATTCCATCATTTTCTTCTATCAAGATTACTTCATCTAGAAATAAAAGATAGTGAAGAATTAATTAATTTGTCCCCTTTTCGTAGTATGCTATAGCATTGCTTTACCAGAAGAGAAAAAAAAATCAGATTTCTATGAAAAAGGTACATCAAGCCACCTACTCAACATCAACTATATAAAAATTATATGACAGTACTTGAACCAAAGGAGAACCCATTCACTTAACAAATACAGAGACAGCAGAATGGTTTGATCAAGGATTTCATTTCAAGAAAAAATTCTGGTGATGTAGCACCTACTGAAGCACAGGGTTTTAATCACTTATTCCCCTTCAACTTCATTAAAAATCTCTTCTTCTGCTCCCACTTCAAAGCTTGTGGCTGAAAGCCTGATTTGTCCTGTTGGGTCCAGAGCGGGATGGTTCTCTCAACCTCAGAGTTATCACCAGGGAGTGACAGGCTCCTCTGTGACACAAGTCCAGGCACATAAAAGAACACCCACTCTGTTATTCCTTCCACAAAGCAAGCTGGTGTGTGAGCAAGCAGCCCTGAAACCCTGGATTCATTACCAGGCATGTATTTTTCCCATATCACCTTACTCGAGTATGTACAAAGACATTCCCATAGAAAAACCTGTATTTTTAACACCTTGTTAAAAGTCTCATCATGTAAATGCATACATAGTATTCTGCTAGAAGTACCTCAGATAAATTTTTTTCCTTCTCTTCTTTATCATCTCTAATATTTGCTATGTTTACAGTTTTTTTTCCCCAGCTCAATAGTTCATGGGTAATTTCAATAGGTTATCCACCTGTGACAAGTTTCCCTAAAGCACAGTTTGTTTGTCTGCTGCATTCAGGTACAGAACCATTAGATGCCACACAAAAATCCAGCTCCTGGAAAGCTGAGAACTTACCCTACAGTTAAGAGGAAGGTCATAATAACTTGTCCTACTCCACCTCTTTAAACAATGATTCTGCAGCAGCCAGAAAATGAGATGCAAAGAAAATCCTACATGTTCTGCATTTACCCAATAGAAGTGCTGCAAAGATAAGCAAAAAGAGGTTTTTAAAAAAATTACTTACAAGAAAGGATTTATTTACCCCTCTGGCTTAACTGCTGGCAGTATCAGCAAGGCAATCCCATTACAGCTGACGGTGGCTGTGTGGTACAAACACCTCTTAAAGAAAAAGAAAATAAACAAAAAGACAGAACCCTTCAGGCTGGAAGGAGCTGCTGGAGCCCAGCCTCCTGCTCAAAGCGAGGCCAGTGCTCCATTCAGACCAGGTTGCTTTCACCAGCTGGGTCTGAAAACTGACTCGAAGATGCTTCCCTAGAAAATTAAAGCCTTCTTTACATATGGTCATTAATAATGACATGGTTCAGAGACCTCCCACTAGCCCTAAGCCAGTGACAAATCTTAAATCGCTGTCTTTAAATACTTCTACACTTAATGAAGTTCAGAGCCACTGAATTACTCCAGTTTCCCAAAGCATTCCAAGAGTTTTTATTAAAGTGCAAAAAGTATCCCTTATTATTGATGCTGAATACATTTATAAACAAGCTGTGCTCACAAGTGAATAAATCAGCGAAGGCAGAGCTGGACTCTCAGCTCTGAGGACAACCAGCGTTGACTCAAAGAAAGCAACTGGTTTTCTCCCAGCCTGGGACAAGGTGGAATAAATCAACTTGAATTTTGTAGAAACAGACTATGTAGATTGGTTTGCACACTAGTTTTTAATATCAGCTGTCACAATTGCTTTGCTGTCCCCTCGATCCAAGACACAACACAAATAAATCAGTTCCCGCAGACAAACCCAAACAAACATATAAAGGCAAACTTACCAAAGTGATTTGTGTCACAGTATTTGTTTGGGGATGATGGCTCAAACTGACTTGCACCCAATCACTCTTTACCTCGCTCTCTACACACACTTCCAATGCTTCAAATAAGCTTCAGCATTTATTGACTGAGTGTAAGAGCATCTCACATGAAGACCAACACATTTATTCCTACATGCAGCATATTTTTCATAGCATAAGCTGACAAAGCAATGCATTTTTACAGGCCTACCTAAATCCATACTTTAAGCTTTTTTTTTTCTTCCTTTTCAAATAAAACCTGCATCTGGTAAATGTTAATGGAAAAAAAAAATAAAAACAACTGAAATTTCCCAAAGAAGAGGCAACTGCAGGCAGAAATCACCAATTCCCACATAGTCAAGGTCTGCCTCAGGTTCACACATTGTCAAATTGGTGACAATGAGCAAACAGGTACTAGGAGAGCAAACAATATTGTTACAAATTTCAGGACATGCTTGGCCTTTGCTTTAATGAAATTAAGTCACATGAACAATGCACAGAAAGAACATCTCTCAACACATCCACATGGTTCAGTGTGAATAGAAGAACAGCCACCACTTGCACCTCAAGAGTGCTAAGAAGTACAAGGTAACCAGTCAGATACCCTGATGATGGGCTCAGCACAACAAAGTAGAGCCCAAAATTCTTTTTTTATAGAACAGATGGTAGGGAATTTCTCAAAGGATACTCCCATCAGTTTGCTACTATATGAATTAAAAAAAAAAAAAAACAAACTTGTAAAAACTTTTAAACTAATACTGCTGATTCTTTACTTTGTGATCTCTTTTGAAGGTCTGTATTAATTCTCAACATCAGGAATAAATCCACTGCAGGAAATCATATGACAAAACCACTTTTTTTTTTTAAAGGACTATGAAAAGGAACGAAGTCAAACTGCTCAAGATTTGCCTTGGCTTTAACATCTTACTTGAATGTCAGGTGTAGTAGAAAGGACCCATGTTGGAGCATTATAGTTATTTCCCTTTTCCTAGTTCAACAAGCACAGGACTGACTTTATTAAAACGTTGCAGTAGTCAGGAAGACAGGGAGAAGGAGAGCACAACAAAGAGCAAGATGAAAGCAGTGTATACAGCAAGCTTATTTTGAACTTCCATCAGAAGAACACTCAAACCCTCCCAGAAAGCTCTGTATGCTCAAACAGCACTGGAGCACTGGCATTAGAGTTACTATCCTGCAGGAAAACTGAAGTAGAAGTTGCAGGAAAATACGTTGGAAGAATAGCCAGTGGTTTATTTGCAGATGTGTGTACCAACTGCTGGATTACACTTTACACCCTTCCCAGCTCCTGGAATCCACAAGGTACAGCAACAATTCATCACTACCCCCAAAACCAATTAGCTCGTAACAAATCTGACTCTTCCAGTCGGCACTTCTCATATGAAGATGAACCTTTCCTTGATACTTGTCCCTTCAAAAGTTCAGTATTCCATCAGAACACCCTGTTTTACATTTCCCTTTGCCTGACCCTCTTGCCAGCAGAGAAGCTGTACCCCACTACGTGCCTGCTGTTATCCCATTCTAGGTGCCAGGTAAATCAGCTGAACATCTTTCATTTCCCCTCGGTTATGTGACAGCCACAGCACACACAGCTTCTGTGACTCACAGAGCGACTCACAGGCAGCATTGTTTGGCCACCATCACTCTACATCTGTGCCTCTGCCACTCCAGCCTGACTGAGGAGCATTTCAGGGTGCAACAGAGGCTGTCATGTTGCCACACAAGTTAATCAAGAACTTGCTCCAGAGTTGGACTTCATTACAGGGAGATTATCCTGGGAATGCCAACAGTCTCACCCCCTCAGGATGGGACAGGCAGCTATCAGCTGCTGGTTTAAGGTCGAAGTATTCATCTAGTAGCCATAACTTTTCTTTTTTCAGGAAAAAATCCACTGATAAGTAGTGGTTGGATGTCCAAAGGAAGTTCACCTGTAATCTTGTACTAAGGTTTGACCTCTGAATGAAGCAACTCAGATGGCTCCCCCTGCCAATATTAAAATCAGACCAGAGAGATTCCCATCTGCCTTGTACTTGAAACCCCAGCAATGAAGAGGCTCAACATTACAGCTACACATTGTGACATCACCACAAGAGATTTAAATATTCCTTTTTTCATGAGATCCTTGATCACTTCCAGGAATGGGGCATCCAGAACTTCTCTGGGCAACCTCCTCCAGTGCCTCACCACCCTCACAGGAAATAATTTCTTCCTGATATCCAATCTAAGCTTCTTCTCTATCAACTTGAAGCCATTCCCTCTTCTTCCCTCTTGTTTAATTTTCTACTCCATTATAGGACTGTCTTCACCCTTCCACATGCTTTATGTCCATGTCAGCAAGAAAAAGAAGGGTATTCTTAAAAATGGTGTATACATAGAATGCTATTCTCATTCATACTGGTCAAGCTGAGGATAATGGAGGTCTTTTGAAATAAAATACAGTTTGTCCAGAGATCATTGAGGACTATTAAAGTAAACCATGGTCAGGACGCATATAGATTTCCAATTATTTAGGCTTTTACATATATGCTTACAATGACAAGCATGAAGGGCACTGCAAAATAGGAAAGAAATATCCTTGCAGCATATATTTAAATAAATCCAGTCATCCTCTGCTCTGCTGTCCACAATTAAAGCAGGCATATTTTTATAAAAGTTGAGGTAATATTTAAGTTTTTTACAGCAAAACAATATTGTCTAGAGGTGACAGAGCATTTGTCCAGAACTTAGGAAGCCACGAGACTAAGACAGGAAAGTGTATTTGCCATTTCCTTCTATTTATGTCACATTTTTATCTTACAGTGTATAAATACATTTTATTATTGTTAACTAATTATTATTGAAATTATTGTTGTTGATTAGTTATTATTGAAAATGTTAATGTCTTTAAAAAAAGGTAGAACTTACTACAGTAGTTTATGCTTAGGGAGGGAAACACAGGACTCTTGAAGCTGATAATATTGGTATATTGTAATATGAAAATACAGCCACTGCAGTTCCTTACCCTGTGCTGAGGATGGATATTTTTGTCATGACAAGTAGTGTACATAAAAAATATTTACCTGCCACAGGCAGGTTAGTATTAGAGTACAATAAAAAAACCAAACAGTAAGGAATGTGGCTGTATTCGACTGTTCTGCACATCTGTAATGGTTAATGTTTTTAAGCAGCTCCTGGAAAAATAATCAAAGCTGAAGAGTGAAGGGAAAAGCAGCTGATAAATGAAACTAAGCATCTTGTCAAGAAAGATAAAAATGTGGTTAGAGGTCAGTGAAGGACAAGGAGAGGGAGGGAGTAGAAGAATTCTAGAAAATTTCTGGTTGGGCTTCCCTAAAAGGCTAAGGCAGAGAGCTGCCAGCAACAAAAACACCATCTCCCAAGGAACAGGGGGAATGAGAGCTGACAGGATATCAGGATCACAACAGGACAGGTGCTTCGTGCAAGTTAAACCCAACTCCTGGACAAGAAAACATCAAAGCAAATGTTTCCCCCCTCTTCTCCAAATAGCTCAGCAGCAGAGGAATTGGAGGAATGCTCTGTGGCTGGGAGATGTGAAGGGAAAGTTGCTGGTGTCTTTCCCTCCCATCCAAGAGCAAACGCTGCAACCAGAGAGGCACCTGGAAAGCCACTAAGTCATGAGGGAGTTTAGGAAGCCTCATGGCAGGGCAGAAAGGCATGGCAGTGCCACCAGGCACACACAGGGAGCACAGGAACGAGTCACTAATGGGACCTGCTGAAAGAATGGCAGCAGGAGACCAGCAAGGTTCAGAAAAGGGCCCCACGTTTCAAAAGGCGCATTGCAAATCCAGCACAGAACCATGGAATCGCAGAATGGCCTGGGTTGTAACGGAACAAAAACTATCTCGCTCCAACTCCCTGACATGGGCAGGGACATCTTCCACCAGCCCAGGCTGCTGATCAAGGCTGACGAGGAGTTTTGCAATGAGTTACAAACAGAAGAACAGCAACTCCTAATAGACCCAACCCCCCTTCTGTGTTGTTGAGTTTAAGTAAAACCAAACCCACCACCTGAGTACTTTTAAGTTGTAATTTCTGACTGCGGGCAGGAGCCCAACTCTCTCTCACCCTACCTAAGAAAGGTGAGCCTCTTCCCTTAATTTCTGCCTCAGAAAAGCACCATCCTGCAGCACACAGAAGGTGCCAACAACAAACTCACACTCAGCTGTCCTCCTGTAGCACACACCACCTCCTGAAAGTATGTGCCCCTTATCTTCCAGCCTTGCCCACATGGACTGCAAGTTCCTCTGATTCACTAAAACCACAAAGGAGGAAGCAGCAGGCCTAAAGTAGAATACTATCTTAATTCTGGAGTTATGAGGTCAGACTAAGTTTTCTTACAGCTGATCACCACCACAGATGTCCATCCTCACTACATCAAAGGCCATGTAAACAGAGTTCCCCGTGGTCTCACACAGGACAGCTCAAGCCCAAGAAGCACTGCTGTGGTCTGTTTCAAGCTGGTTGCTTTCTGGTTTGTTTCTGGGACATAAGGGAACAGCAGGGTACCCGATTTCTCATGTCAACTTTGCACATTTCATTTTGTTTTGCTCCTGTCTTCAATTCTTGGAAGAAGAAGAGCCCAAAGACCTTTAATTTATGGTATATTTCATAGTTTGAAACAAAGGCTAAGTTCAGAGGACATGAGGTAAGCAGGTAAACTGCTAAGCAAATACAAGAACTGCAGTGAAAGAACTCTGGTAGTAAGAGAGCAAATTCCTTTTCTATTTAGAGTACTCCATAAACTCTTGTTAATTCAGTCATTTTCTGGCAGAACTTGTTCACTAGAGTGAGTTCTGACTAAAGATTCTACTACACTCTTTACCAACTCATTAAAAAAAAAAAATCTATGTTCCCTTGTATGCTAAATAGCCTTTGCTATCTCTCTGGAATATCAGGTTACCAATTCCAATCCCATTAGCTGCATGAAAACACTGTATTGTATTCAGTGTGACTGTTCTTTGTTAGTCCTCTGCTCCCGGGTGCCACTTCCACTGCTTGAAATACAAAGTCTCCAACGCAGCTTATTGGAAGTTTCTGTCCTTGCTCCCAAGAAAAACAGTGTGAATGCTTGGACAGACTTGTAGGCACAGGTGAAGCCCAGGGTAAGCTCTCTAAAAAAAAAAACAAAAAAAACCACCAAAAACCACCACAATTACTTCCTGGTGGGCAAGGACAAGGGCATTCAACCACTACCATATGGTTCTCTCCGGATGGGAATTATAATTCCAGGTACCACTGCTAGTTAATATTGCCAGCCACATAGCTGCAATGGCACATTCAAGCTCTCTTGATTCCCAGTATCAACTCTGAATATTCTTAGCTGTGGCATCTTCCTACTTTCTTCTCCAGGAAGACTCTGACATGTGCAGCCACTGATGAGTTCCTTTTTAACTTTCCCTCATGTGTCACACAAAAGAGGGAGAAGAAAGACAAGGACAGATACAGATTTTAGAAATGTTTAAGTGCCTAAAAATGCTGCAATTTAATATGGAACTGGGGGATTCATATCAGAGTGCTCTCATCTCTGTTTGCAAGGAAAACATTTTTTTTATAAAGTTCATTTAATGCCACACTAGTCAGAATTAACATTAATATTAATCTACTGGATACTTGCTATAAATTCACTAATTGTCAAGATATATGCAGCTTTTATATAGCTTCAAGCTTAATATGTAAGAAAAACAAACTGCCAAGCAAATATCTATCTTTTAAAAAGCAACAAATTATGCTTTGCTCTCAATTATCCCATTTCACTCAAGAGGAGGTAATCACAATCAGCATAGGCATGGCAGGAGGGTGCAGAAGGGAGAGGAAAGAAAGCAGATCTGATCTGTTGAAGATCCCCAAACAGCCCAATGACAAGAACAGCAGACCCTTCAACCCCTAAAGCCACACTGCCTCCCCACTTCAGCACAGACACAAAACATCTGGCTGCCCAGTGGAATTACAGCCTCTCTTTATTCATGCTCACAAAACTGCTGACTGACAGCAAAACCCAAAGTTTCCAAAGGTTCTCCTGGAAACTACAAACTCCTTTCGAACAACAGCTTGGAAACATTGACAAACACTTCAGGAGTCCAAAAATGTTTTAGCAAAACACTTCCAGTTCACTTGAAGCGAAAGGAAGTTCCAGCTCTGAAGATTCATGGAGAAAACACAATAAAAAGAAAGGACCGACAGCCTGGCCAGTTTAAAACTGGACAATGCACAGGCACAGCAAGGTACACGCTCCAAGCACATCAGGTACTGTCGCAGTAAGGGAAATAAAACTCAAGGTTACACTGAGCACAGATTTCAAAGCAAGTAAATAAATTCAAATTACAATGTCAAGCCTGGAGCAAGGGCAGAAGCTGGAAGTCAGTTGCATTACACATTTCTAGAAGTTTCCCTCCCCTTTCAGCTCAAAGGGGTAGTAAGGCATTAAAATCTGCCATCTCAAAATACCATGAAACCATCACATCTGCCAACATGTGGAAAAAGAGCTCTCCTTTCAAAGGCATAGATGTCACATCACAATACTAAGGAGGGAGCAATACCACAGCAGAGGACAACATTCAAGCTCACCTTTAAAGCTGTGCTGCTTGCTTGCAGGTGAAAGACAAATCCTGGAATGCCTCACAACTTTTCCAAGCTCAAATATCCTTTTAGTATACCTCCATGAGCATTCTCCATTGACAAAGAAGGTTAAACCCTCTTAGGTGAAACACACTTTACTCTATCTACACTGCTCATTTCAATCCTCAAAATTAATGTCAGTCCTATACAGAAAAACTTCAGGGATCTTCACAAGGTATCCACAGATTACTTGTAGCCTCTCTGCTAATATTTTCCTCCAAGTCCCACTATCTGGGATGACATCAAGCACACAGGCCATGATATGAAGATTCAGTCAGCAATGATGGGTGTCCACATGTCTTGCACAGCAGGCTCCAGTACTGGAATTTAAGTAACAACATAACTTATAATACTTAAAATTGGCAGCATCTTCCTGTATTAATAATGCGTGAGTACGCTGGGGCTTTTTTAGTTACTGTGGATGAAGTTGTGAAGTGTTTCCCCAAACTCAATTTGAAAGAGCACAACGTCATTGGCTCCAATGTAACTTTACTGCTCATGTTTTGGCGCTAAAATTAATCCAGTAATGTATATCACTACCTTTGGAGACATGAGTGATTAAAAGATCACTCTCTATGAACTACCCCAAGCGTTTTGGGGGAAAAAAAATTATCTTTTTATAAATATTTGCTCATTTAAATTACAGACCTAGCTTGCTACCCACACAGAGACTACAGAGATGACCATCTGTCCTCATTACCATTCTTCCCTTCTTGTGCTAAAGATAGCATGGAGAGTAAAAATAAATAAATCCTCAACAGCATTAGGAATTAGACAATGTCATGTTGAAAGATACCCCAAATGAGGAGCCTTATCTCTCCTCGCTGGCTGGGAGGGCAGGGGGGCTCTGACCCACAGAAGGGAGGGAGCACTCAAGCCTCCCCTAGGTGGTCTCTTTGCAGCAGGCTCTACTCCCAGCTGTAATTGCTTGTCAGTCCTAACTGGATGCCTGAACACTCTGGAACAGTTCAGCGAAGTATTTAAACAGATGGATGGTACAGGCCACTGGAACAAACCCCGTTTTCCCTGGCTGCAGCTCTCTTTCAGCGCATTCCTTTGAAGTCTGTGCCACTGAGGAATCAACAACAGCTGAGAAACATGTGTTATCATACAACACCAAGCACAGCCACAGTGCTGCACAGCAAGATGCTTTTGTGCAATAATCCTGCACTACAGCAAGCATTACAGGGTCTTTTGTTGTGGGTGAGCCCATTTTCCAAGCACAAGAAAGTAAACAGATTCCTCCCTCCTTAAGGAGTGACTCAAAAGCAGAAAGGTGAATTAAGCAGATTTCTCAAGTGCCTGCCATCTGAAAGCTCACAGTGCCTGGCTCCTGGAGTCCTCTTGGATACATGAACGCTCTCTGTATTTATGTCTAGATGAAAGATGACAAGTTGCTTGCAGAGATCCGAGTGAAGTAACAACCCAGAGGAGTCTGCACTTCCCCTGGCAGATGTGATAAACCCCTGTATCTACAGCTCAAACCCACCTTCCTTGCCCAAGCAGGACAAGTTCTGTGATCTCAACTTCACAGGTGACAAACTGGAGAGAGACGGAGCAGGATGGCACCGCTCGGCACACACAGACCAGTCAACCCCCTCCCCACACTTTATCAGCACAGAGAAAGATAACATACAGCCCTCAGAAGGGAGAGGGAGAAAACAACATGTGCATCCCCTTATCAGCCTGGAAAACTACTCCTGTCAAAGGTGTGAGATCACCACACGCTTTGAAGGGGAATGGGAAAGGTAGGAAGAATAAGTTATTTATGAAACTGAATTTGAAACTAGATTCACTGTCCAGATTCAGAAGCATGGAGCTGGCTATGTGCATTTGCAGGACAGCAAGTTACACACATATAACACATATACACACAAACACACATATACTTGCCTAAGAACAAGTTTCTACAGAACCAAGTCCCATTTTCGCTGAAGAGACAAGCAACAGGTTAGAGTCTTGCATTTAAGAAGCATCCCAGTCTCAAATGTTACAGGAAATTATAATCAATCTCATCACACTGTAAAGTCCCAACCCCACCATAAAAAAAATTACAGGAAAACCCAGGCTTTAAAAAAAACCCCAGAAAACCATAACACATTCACATTTAAAGTCAAGATAGAAGTCTTAAAGACTTAAAACCCCCAAGCAAAAACCTAAAATTAGAAAGCAAACACACTCATAGACCAAGCTAAGTTCGTAATTACAGACCTCACAAAATAAAATTACCAGGAACAACAAGCATCACGCTGAGGGGGGTCCTCAGCCCAGTCCACACAGGACACTATTCCACCCTGTAATTCAATTTAACAGTTTCTTTCTGGAGAGGTCAATGCTGTCCTTCATATTCAGCTGGAGGCAGACTTAAGGGATCATAGAAAAAGCATGCACTGGTACTGTCAGAGATATTCAGGGGATAAAAATAACCCCAGTCTCAAAACCTTTATAGCAATGTAAAAATCTAATGCTGCTCAAAATAAACAGTGATGCTCAAGATCCCTACAGCTTTCAAAGAATGAGTATCAGCACAAGCCAAACTACCACCCGATTGGCAATCAAAATGACAACTGAACATTTACATGCAATTATTCTTACAAATCACGTGTAAAAGCACTTAAGAGAATCGGGGAAATCTCGGTATCCCAGGAGGTGCAGGCAGGAAGGCAGCTTAGGCAGGAGGTCACACTGCCCTGCGATGGCAGAAGCAGGAACAGAACTCACCATCCTCAGTGCTCAGCTCTGCGCTTTCGGCAACTCAATCTCCTTTACTCCTTTGCAGAGCTTCCCTCAAACAGATTTTAAGAAGTTACAATAATCAACTTTATTTTGCTCTTCAGAATTGTTGCTGGTGTTTCCACTAACAGTTCAAGTTAGTTTTGAAAGACTTAAACTTCTTGCTAAATATGACTTGGTATTTTTCTCCTCCTATTTCGCACTATCCCAAACTTTTTCATCTCCAGGAAAGATTAAAAACAAGATTAATTCAAACAACGGATCAAATTCTGCTGAGCTCACAAGAGTAGAAAGGATGAAGAGATTACTTAACTGTAAGAAGTGAACCACCTTTATCTCTCAGTTGTCCTAAAGGGCACACAACTAAATATGATGAATCCCAAGCTGTCATTTCAGTTCCCTCAGCAATTCATTCCATATAAAATTTTTTTTTTATGCTCCAAGACTCACAGAAGTACTTCCAATTTCATGTCAAGCCTACTTTCCAATAAGATATCATCAAACAAAAAGTTAATCTGAAATTAAATTTTCTCTCTTCTTTAAAGAAAGTGCTAAAAAAGTAAGGCTGATTTTATTTGCAGTTCAGCCACAGGGAGTTTTGGACTTTTGGAACAGTATCTATCAAAAGAGGCAATGTAACAGGAGCAAGAACCACCTCTGATCAAAAGAGTTGACAGTTCATTCACAAGCTACACATTCTCTACTGAAAAAGACAGAGCTCTTTACTTTCACAACACTTAACACAATCGCACCGCTCCCAAACACAATTAGCTGGGAGCCTGAAAGCCTTTAAACAGGTGTCTTTGCAGAAATCATTAGGCAATTGATTTGCTCGCTCTCCACAGCCCGGCAAACACTCAATTCCAACGTGTGATGCTGACTACAGCTAAGGCAGAAACTCCCAGGGTCCGAACCAGACTTCTAAACCCTCCGACAGCGCTTTTTGCCACGAATATGAGCAGTTTCCAGCGATTCCGTGAAATGTGTCAACCTCCGACACACCTGCAGCTCGGGGATGGGAGGCGTGACAGGTGTAATTCCAAAGGGGACGCCGAAATCCGTAACCTTCCCCCGCCTCCCGAATTTCCACACTGACGAAACCCACGAGCAACACTGAAATGCAGTTTAGCGCTGCATCTAAATCGCCACTGTGCTGGACAGAAAACAGGCTGGCACACACCGGACTAGCACAGCCCCAAACCGGACCCTGGAGCAGACCTTCCCAACCACACTTCAGAGCTGGATAAACCAAGCGGCAGAATCCATTTCCTTACCCTTTAAAGTTCATGCCTCTGTATTGTCCTACCGTCCTACCGCACTGTATTTGCTTACGCTTTTCTCATCAATAATACCCCACGAGAAAAGAAGCCAAACCAAAAAGTCTCATGCATGCCCTGGTGGCAAAACACATTTTCTTCTAATCTTTCTTCTTACTGGGGAAGTAAAAGAGAGAGGGAGGGGTTGGGGCAGGAATAAATGAGATTAATCGTGAAACAAACCGGCACTGCCCTGAGAGGGGGGGAGAAGAAAAAAGACCAAAACAGTCCACGTAGCAAAAGGAGGAAAAAAAAAAAAAAAAAAGGAAAAGAAGAAAAATAGGTTTAATTTTCTTTCCGGTGACAGGAAGAGAAGGGGAAGGGGAAAGAAAACTACTACAAAGATTTCCCTGTGTAAAAAAAGTAGGTTTTGAATTCCCTTCCTCAAGGACACCGAGAAATATGCCTTACTTTTCCACGCGATGCCAGCGGAGAAAGACAGAATGCCAGGAGAGGAAAAGCTGGAGGAAGCCGGGGAAGTAGCAAAGGAAGAAGCGAAAGGACAGAAGCGAGTGCGAGAGGGCTAGGAAGAGGCGAGAGGGGGGAACGGCAGAGCCCAAAACGCCAAAAAACCCAGGAAAAGAGACCAAAAAAAAAACCCAGGAAAATCCGAGAGGAGGTGGGAAACGGGCGAGAGGGACGGGAAAGTTGGCGAGCGAGGAGGAGGCAGGGAAGGGTCACAAACCACGCAGCGGGGACGAGTCGGGAGCTGCCAGAGAGGGGACGCGGAGCCGGGAGCGAGGGACGGAGGGAGCGAGCGGGGCAGGGGAACAGGACTTACCGCCCGTCCCCTCGCTCGCTGTGCCGGCAGCGGCTCCGGGCGCCCGTCCCGCGTCGGCTCCCGGGCAGCGCCAGCGGCCG
>VZTN01005749.1:461712-546001 GCA_013400515.1 Erpornis zantholeuca
CACCCCGCTGCCAGAGCACGGTGCGAGCCCCGGCCGTGCCGGAGACATCAGGTTATTCTGTTGTTTTCTCCGAGACTTTTCCCCCCCGCTATTGTTTCTGGAAGAAGCAAGAATGCCTTTGGTACTTCTTTGAACCGGGATGCGGGAAGACGGCAGGCGGTGTCCTGTGTTGTTCTGATTTGGTTAGCGATGATGGAAAATTCCCCGCTTTAAGAAAAAAAAAGAAGTCATAAACATCAGAGCAGCAAAGACTGCAGTAGGCTGTTTAGGGCAAAAAGTTTTGAATGTGAAGTTTTAATCAGTTTTGGGAAAATGACCATTAAAAAAAAAATTCAAAACTCAAAACCTATTTGGAAATGAACTTGAGCGCTGTGGTGCACGGGCATTTTTCACTGTCTGCAAACACTGGCGCAGGGTCTGCGCTCAGCTCCCAGCAGCTGCAGCAGCAGGGCATGGAGCAGCAGGCAGTCCCAGCTCTTCCCCGGGCTTGTGGCCTTCCCAAAACTGCCTGTGCCATGTCCCCGACACGCTGGTCATTTAAAGAAGAGTAATCAAAAGAACTTCTCTTGTTGTTTGTGTTATCACTGTTCCTCTTGCGTGTTTTGAGCGTCCCGAATTGTTTTTTATGGAGGTGTTTTTTAAAAATTCCTAATCCTTCAGAGGAGAGCAGGGGTTTGCTTCCATGCAACTCTGTGTTGGTGCTACACGGAGGACATTTCCAAGGCTACACGTGTAACTTCAGTTTAGATACAAGCAAATAAATACTTGTGAGATTTGGGTTTGGGGATGTTTGTACAAATATTCCTAGCAGGTCTGCATCTTGGGTTATGATGCATCTGCATCTTTCTTCATAGCTTCATTTTACTATGCAGATTTTTTGTAAGCACACCTCCAAAGTTGCTGCTGAAAAAGTCTTGAGAAGGCCATCACTTTTATTTCTTTGTCTAGGCATTTTTGTCCTCTTTTACAGGAAGAGGTGCTAAGCAGTCTGTGAGAAAGGCCTTAAGCACAACATGAAGTGAAGGTGTGGTTGTAAAAAATCAGATTATTCTGTTGGGGACCATGTGCTTTATGTGGTCAATTACACACACACACTCACCTTCACCTTAAGAAACTTTAAAGAAAGCAACACTTGAGGGATAAAAGGGGGGAAAAATGATGCTGATAACCAGTTCTGCACTCTACTGGATGAGATTTGTTTGCACCAGGTATTTTTTACTATGACTTTCAAGAATGTCAGACAATGTCCTAAAAGCTTGATGCATTTTCTAGGTAGACTGTTTGTTGCAAAAAAGTTAACCAAATACTCCTGCCAAAATCCTGAGGGCTGCTGTTCTCAGAATATACCACTGCTTCCTTTTATTTTTTTTTTTTCATGAAGCCTGTAAACACAACAGGAGCCATAAAACCCATGGAACATCTTTTCCCAAAATTCAGGCTTCCCAGGGACTCTTATGGAGTGAGTGATCCGGGAAGCTATTGAAGCTATATGACCTGGGAAATTATTGTTAGGAGAAGAAAAGCCTTTTTGAAGGAGTTAATGGTTTACTGAAAACAAGTACTTGATAAGTCATTGAGTTTGTATTGTTTGCCCGATCCAGGTGTTCAGCAGAACCGGGGGCCACAACATCAAACATTGTGTTTTCTATTCAAAATTCACTCACCAATTAGTTTCTCAAACCCAACAAATAATTTTTATACACTTTCTATGTAATTTCCTGTGAGAAAGTTTAGTGAATGGAAAACACCCTTTTATAGAGGAGAAACTAATGGCCACAATTAAGAGATTGCTGAATGTTCAGCACATGCACAACAAGGCATAAAATGTTTGTGCTCAGTGTTGGTGTGGTGCTTGACTTGCTGGCTGAGCACTGGCGTTTTTAATATTCTAATGTCTTATTTCTTCCTATTTTCCTTCTGCAATTTAGTTATGAAGTCACGGAAGGGAACGCATTTCCGCTGCTTCAAAATAATGTTTGTGAATTTTTCAGAGCAATTTTTGTGCAGCTTGGTAATCCAGGACATCCAGGGAGGGCATCAAATATATTTTCAAGAGTGAATTTGTACATGAAAAATCTAACTTTTGGAAGGTGAGGTAGTGGCAAAAAGAGAAAATCGAATTTCTGTGTTGCTTGGATTGCATCAATTTGACCAAGAATTTGACCAAGGCTGCCAAAGGGAAGATGACAGTGGTCATTTAAGTAAAAAAAGGGGAATCAGGCTCAAATCCAGCCATGAAAATGGGGTAAAATTGTACAAATACCTCCCTTATGTAACATAGTAGTCCAGTCTTTCGTGAAAGAACAAGATGCTTTGTTTCCCCAGAAAATTGGTTAGGAGGATGTTATGGAATTACACTAAATTGTACCAGCCAAGGACAGCATTTTGTGCTGGTGCAGGGTGGCTCTGCTGTGACAGTTCTTCATTCCTGCTGCCCACCCCAATCACTTCTTAACTTCGTTACTTTTAATGTAATCCCGAATAATTTGTGTCACATCCACCTTCATTCAGTCCTTCTGCACCTCACTGGAGGAGGGTAAGGACTCTAATTTAGTATAACAGTGAGGCACATCCTTATATTTACGTGGAAATCTTGAGGATCTAGCCAGAGAAGTTTTCAGATCTGTAGGAAAGCAGATTTCCCTTAAAGATCCTGCTTTGGCTTTGCCAAAGGGGTAATTTAAGTATCCCAGGAAAGGAGTAAAACACCCTTTGGATTCTAGTTGCACAGGGAATTCCTTACACCACAGAGCTTCACACATGCAGAGTCTCACACATATGTTCTTGATGAGCACAGAAAAGAGAAAATAGGCCCACATGCCTCTTGGTTATGTAAGTTTTCCAAGAATGATGCCATTTTGACCAAAACCAGAAAGAGAATGTTTCTGAGGTTCCTTAATTTCCTCCTCTCCTTGATCTATCAGCAGCTACAGCTGCCCTTGCCACGGTGTCATTTCACCTTGAGAAGCTCACTGTCTCGGTGGGATCTTCAGATTTAATCCAGACTATAAAATCCAGCTCGCTGAGAACAGAAACAGCTCTGTGTGACCACTGACAAGTGATCCAGGCAGCTTTCACTGTCATGGGTTTGCAGGAAGCTCTTCGTGGTCGGAACAGAACAAACTCTGTCTCTGCAAATGCTGTCTGGAGGAAAAAGTAGGGCTGGATCCAGCAAATTATTTAACTGTGTATATATATCTGAGCATGTGAATAGTCTCAGTGGGACTGCCTGCATGATCAAAGTTAGGCATGTGCTTAAGTGCTTTGCTGAATTTGGTCCACAGCAAATAAATCTAAACTGATACTCAACAAGCAGAAAAACAAGCTAATTTGGAGTGGGGTTAATTTATGTCCAGTGGTGTATTTGATTAACTGTAAAATGAACATTTCAAGAGGCATTTTCTTTTAAAATAGAGCTTCTGTCTGATTCAGGGGAAGCAAACAAACATCAGATTAAAATTTAAGTGCATTCTTCAAACTCTTTCTTCTTAGTTTTGTTTTTTTTTTCAGTTAATATTTATTTCTTGGAGCCTGAGGAGCAATAATTCCTGGTTGTTTCTTCTCTGTGTTTTGTAGGTCTTGCCTTGCTGTGCATTGAGGGTGAGTGATGTGCTGTGTTCAAAATACAGAAAAATGCAATCTCAGTCTTCAAATGGTTGAAATTCAAAAGACAGATATTCTAAGATGGGAAATAGGTTCTATTTCTGTTTCACACAGCAGATTCTGGATACTCACAGAGACTGCAGATTTCAAGACTCGGCTCTGTGGAAGAGATCCAAATGAGCTCAAAAAAGAATCCCAAACCGAATTCCTGCCCCTTTTTTCTGACCTGGCCACGAATGTTAACTCACACTAGCCAGGGAATTAGCCTTGAATAAGCAACCAGAGCAAATGTATTGTTGTTGTCAGTACCAGCAGTAACTCTCCCTGTTCCTGGGTCCAGCCTAAGCACAGTATGAATATATTCAGGCATAGTTACAGTTCTGGCAGGCAAGAACTCAATATTCATGAGTGTGGCTCTTCTGTTTATTGCACAGGAATGGGAATCAGGTGAGCCTGGTTCTGTCTGTTCATCAAAAAATGTCTTTTTTCCTCTGATTTTTCTCGATTAAGAGAAAGTCATCTTCTTCCTTCAGAGGTAGACCAGTTCACTCAAGTTAGAGGAATATGTTGAAGTCTAAAGTGGGGGAAGGTTACAGAGGAGTGAAACATTACTAGCAGACCTCACCCTTGTGCATTGGCCATAAGATTATAAGATTTGGATGAACACTTTTAAACCAGGTTTTAAAGGCCCGTTTAAATCAATAGCTGTCTGGCATGGTTGACTGTAAACCGTAATTTTTAAAGTATTTTTCTTCAAGTTCTGTCTTCTGTAGATCACTGCACAGAGTCTTGGCTTTCATTAGAGAAAAAAAAAGTTTGTAGTTGCCATGGTTACAAAGAAATGCAAGAAAGATGTGAACCTTGACAATTCTGAAACCAAAATGCAAATAAGAGGAAATCTAAATGTTGTATGATAAGGGAGGAGAAATTACCAATATCAGTCTTGAGACATTGAATTTGCACATAATGACAACAAAAATGCTCTGCCCGTTAAGTTTGATGCGAGTGCTTTGCATGACCTCTTTGCCAAGTCCTGGAAAGACACACCAGTATAAATCTGAAGTGATTCAGAAAAGAGAAAATGATGTACTATGGCTCTGAGAAAGTGAACAGATATCAGCTAAAACATTAATATCCCTATGGGGACTTGCATCTTTCTTGCCTGGAGGGCCTAGATGGTGACAGAACCATTGCACCAAGCAAGGACTGAGAAACCATCTGAAGATCAAACTATCTAAAACGAGTCTTCTGCTGAAGAGTTAGCTCAGTATAGAAAAAAACTCACACCTTAAAAGAAATCCAATGATGGGGACAAAAATAGTTGACTTAACTAGGAGGGAATGACAAGAAGGAGATTTTAATTTAGGAACCTGGAAATGTGCCCTTGAAACGGGTGTAATATTTAATGCGGGAGTTAATTTGCTGGGTGTCTGGAAACCTGTGCCCTTCTCTCATCAAGGACGTTTAGACAAGAATATTCTTTTATAATACACAGAAAAGTTGTAAAACCTTTGGAATTCCAATGTTTCTTTGTGTTGGGTGTTTTGCTTTTGTTTTTCCTGTAAAAGATAGAGGAATCCTCTCTCTCCAGGTGTGACACTAAACTTTAGGATACTAGGATATCCTTCCATGGAGTTCAAAAACCAGGAACATTTAAAGGGCCTGGCATGGTACTGCTGCTTTTGATTTAGGACAATTATCATTTCCAGTGTAAGATGTGGCTCATCTGCAATATATTCAAATATAACTATATTCACTTTCAGTTTATAAATCAGTTTTGTTGTTATTCTTCTGTAAAGCTGACAGAAGTCTGCCAACAAACATGCCTGCTTTTCTATTATGCACAGATTTTTAGCAGGCACATAAAAAGGAACACCAAACCCCCTTCATATTTTGCCCTTGCCAATAAATTCTAGACCCTCTATTTTTTCCTGCTGCACTGTGCTTCATCTCCATCGAAAATGATAGGAATTGCCTGTCCCCTGAAGCAGCAAAATCAAGGCTAATACACTTTAAAATACAAAGAGTGCAAAATTTGAAAAACACTTCAGTAGTTCCAGAGCTTAAGCCCCATTTTCGTGAGTAAGTTAGGGCCAAATCTCCAAAGCTTTTGGAAAATGCAAATAGGTGCCTAGAGGGCTTTCAAAACACACATTAAAATGGAGAAAGAAAAAAACCCACCCCAGAGTAAAGTATTGCTGCTTGAGGTTTCCATCTTGAGAAGTTTGCATGGGAAAAGAAGAAGGTTTTTTTCACTTCTCAGGGACTTTTTGGAAGAGCTTGGGGATAAACACTAACATTTCACCACACCTCCAGAAACTTTGTAATTGAAGTTTTAGGCTGTCCTAAAAATCTGTTGCAGCAAAAATTGGTGCTTTGCTGTGCAAGGTCTGTATTTAATGTGAGTTCAGCAGATTCATTTCTCTGTCGAAAACAATTTCCCTGTTGTTTTGTAAAGTCTTTCTCTCAGTCTAACTCCTTGCTTTTGTGGTAGGTTAGGAAACATGAGAGGGCAAGATACCCTCTTTCAACAAAGAACTAATTTCCTGATCCTTATGACCCGAGTGAGCCAAGCTTCCCCACAGAGAAACAAATTGGATGACTGTTTTGGGATAATTGGGTTCTATGCCGTACAAGTCAGTTATTGGAAATCAGAGCTGTGAAAAGCTCTTTCCTGGCTTTACCTGTTGTTGCCCCTCATCAAGCCCTTTGTGTTATAGAGGCTTCATTTATGGTCTACTTCAAACTGAAAAAGAGCAAAGAAATTGGCAAAGACAAGTTTGTGAGTAAGTTTCAGATATTTACGTTATCAACTGGTTGTTATTGGGATTACAATTTTCTTCCTGCCATTCTCCTCGTCCCTTCTCTTCCTTTTACACGGTGCCTGGTTTTTAAGGCCAAAATCTTCAAAAGTCTTGTAAGCCTGTGTGATGCTGCATCCACAACCACGCATTTATTTACAGATCTGTGCACATCCTTGCTGGATTACAGTTTCTGTATTAAACTGTAACCATCATGTGTCTTGGCTTCTAATATTTCCCAGGAGCAGAGTGTTCACTGGGGAATCATGGTGGGAGATTCTCAGCATTGGTTCGTGCCTCGTGTTCTTCCCCCAGCCACAAGTCCTGCAAATTTGTTGTGTGGCACCCTGATTGCTTGTCCTCCTTGGGGCATCCTGCTCTGGGAGCACGGATGGGTCAGAGCAATCATGGCAGTGGGGTCACCACCAGGTTGTACTTTCACATAACTCATGCGTGGGCTGATGTTTGCTGGCCCAGGAGAGAGCAGAGACTGGCATCCCTTCCCACCAGCCAGCACTCAGGCTCCTGGGAGCATAAGGAAGGTGCATTTTCCAGCATCCTGATACAAGGGAGAGCCTCCCCCTCAGCCTTGGGTATGGATATGCCCACAGGAACAACTGGAGCATGTGCAGGGATGCCCAAGTCAGTCCTGGATAGCTGGAACAGTGGTGGTGTAAATTCAGGCCCAACCCGAGATCAGAGCAGGCAAATTTCCTTTTCTGAGAAATAATCCGAACAGAATGTACTCTTTTCTATACTAGGGAAGTATTTTAGGGCAGTTATTTACTTAGAGCAGCTCTTTTCATGAGTACCAAGCCCAATCTGGCCCAGCCAGTTCCCTTTTGCAGCTCCACATCTTTTGTAACTGGGAAGGACTGGTGGGCTGCCGAAGGATGTCCGAAGGGGACTTGTCGCTGTTCATATTCCATCGTGGTGGTGGTTATCTAAGGTCCCTTAATGGGAAGGAACAGGGGAAAGTCATCTTACAGAGCACACAGATTCCCTAGGGCACTCCTGCAAGAAGAAGAAGAAGCAGAGTCCTGCTGGGAGGGAACTTTCTGGGTCTGTCTGCCAGTGATGCTTGAAGGCAAGACAAGAAGGTTGGGGCACCTTCTCCTGGTTGTAACTAACTCCACAAGGAACTCTGATCTACAATAATCTGGTTTTGCCCAAGAGAAAATACCATGTTCATATGTGAAAATATAACTGCAAACCCTCTGAAAATGTCCATGTTTATAACTATAATGCCCAGAGAAGGGTAATTTTCATTTTGGGTCCAGGGCCACATTCTCAGCATTGCTTCAAAAAAGACCTATAATGATTTGTACTCAATGAAGATCTGGTCTTTAATTTTGTATACCAAGTAAAAATGAGCACTGATTTCATTTTTTCCCCACTGCTCCTGAAGCACAACCCTCCACAGAATAGAATGATGAATATTCTAATGTCCTGAACATGATGGATTTTAATTTCTTATTAGAGGAAGCAGAGGAAGAGAGAAAGTAATAGCTTTCGAGAGAATGGCTCTGTTTGTTTTTTAAGTACCTACATTTGCCTGGTAGTCTGCTATGTAAGTGAATTTCCTTGAAATCTGATTATTGATGTACCATTTTTTTATTATTATACCTTTTATGTCAGACAGCCCACCAGCACAATTCCTCAAAAGACAAAGAAAGTGTTGTAAAAACAGAATAAGGGCTGTAATGCTAAATGGCAAGAAAAATATTAGTATCAAATATAGTTGGTCAAAACCCCGCAAAATGGTTAAATTACCAATGTTTTTCTGAGGAACTCAGCTGTAAAAGAGATCTGTTAACATGACACGGTAGAAATTTCCAACACGTAGACATAATTTAATTTGTTCACTGAAACTTTCTATGTAAATGTGGGCACGGGAGGTGAAAGTGGTGCAGGCACAGCCCTCTTACACTGATTGGATGCATTTTTCTTCCCTGCTGTAAAATCACAGCTCCAAGCTGCTTTCAAGGGTCTGCTCCGTAAGGAAAGGCAAGCAGCAAAGCTGAAAACACGCAGTAAATTGATTTAGGCCAATTTTTATTCTTTCAAGCAATAGGAAGTAACGTCTAATCTCTTTGTTTTTCTGACCTGTCCCTGACTTCTGTTGTTTGATTGCTTTTTCATGTCACTGTGGGTTTGTGTCGTGCCTAAATAAAGAGATGGACTGATCTTCTGTTCCTGGTCAGTTTTAATTTCTTTTTCTACGACCTGTATGTGCAAACGGCAGAGGTGTGAGGTTTGAAATGCTAAGGGAAGCTGCAAAACAGGTCTTGAATAAAACTCTCTTTTTAGGTATTGTAGCAGAAGAGGGATTCTCAGCTAATTACCCAGCCTTTCAGCCAAAGACAGGAACAAAGGAAGAGCCAAGCTGCTATAAGATAATCATTCTGTTTATCGGTGCTCTACAAACACCACTTGTAAAGTAATGATAAGCCCTTTGCACTCAGATAACCCAGCCGATCCAGGCATATCTCAGAGATGCTGTGCAGATCTCCCAATTCAAAAGGGGCTCTTGCCTACATTCAGGTGAGAAGTGGTGTTCCAGATGGTCCAGTGAATATTTTAGAGGCTGGCAGTGAAATCACAGGCATTTAGGGCAAGCAAGAATAGTTCCTGTAGACCGAGAAATGAAGGAGAGTAATAACAGGGCATTATTTCTCCGAACACATGAGAGGGACAGGGTGACTATCAGGAAAATTTGGTTTAGACAGAATTTTGTTTCTTAGAAGTGAGGGAGCAAAAAGATGATGCTGTTTGGGTTTTGCCAGTTAAATCCTGCTGTGAAGCTGCTTTTGTTTTCTTTCATCATCATTTCTTTTTGTTTTTCTTCCATCCAAAGGCACCCTTCCTAAAACAATGTTCTCATCCCTTCTGGGGAAAGTTTGCCAAAGTCATGCACCTCCTTATGCCTTGCACTTTGTGAATATTTCATCTTCCATAAGCTGTGCCAAAGACTCTCATCATGAAAACAAGGATCTAAATAATTCTGGGATAAATGAGGGGTGTTTTTCTCTTTTCCAGAACTAAGTGTTTATAAACTTCAAAGTAATAATAACCTTGAAAAAAATTGCAAAACTGAACATAGCTTTGAAAAATCAGTGCTATAATACAGAAGTGTTACCATGAAGCTTCTGGGATGGTTTTGATTTTTTTTTTTTTTTAACACATTGCCACCCCGTCTTATGCAAGCAATTTGTAGATGCCCACAAGACCCAGTGGCCTCAGAACTAGCCTGGCATCTCTTCCCTGAAAAAGAATGGAGTTCTCAGAAGAGTCTCAATTAATGTGTGGCACTATGAACTTCCACTGAGGGAGGGCATGTCTCAAATCTGAGCAAGTATTCCTTTTTAATTTGTTTTCTCATGGTCAGTATTTGCTTTCCAAGTGGGTGAAAGTGTGCTGGTACTGTTCATCCCGCGGGAGATGCCTGCCCGGATAGACTGCAGCCAAAGGGGATGTTCGGGGCAGAGCTGTTGTCCCTGTGGGTGTCCTGTCCCCCTGATCCATGGCCCCTTGGAGCAGGTACAGCCCACGGCGGGTTGTGCATCAGGACAAACAGCTGGGCCTGGCACGGGCCCAAAGAAGAGGAGAGGTCAGGGACCTGCGGTGTAAATACATGAGAGAAAAGCCAAGGGGATGAGGGATGTGAAGGCGTGGCCTGTACTGAGAGCCCCTTGTTCAACGTGTGACACTGATAAGTCTTGTTTTCTGAGATTATCACATTGGCCTTCAGGAAATTAAGGGGCCAATTTCACCTTCTTTACTCTTTCTTCAGGGCTTGGCGTTTCGGAGCCCAAGCACACAGTGATTTGCTTTGTTACATGGCAGGCTAATGCAGGCTATCACCTGGGAATGTGATGGAAATGGTTTTCACTCAGTATCGTGTGAGAAAACTCCTGGAGTGTCAGCAAAACCCCGTGCTTCCTGCCAAGTGAATTTATGTGTTTCCATCTTCCTAATTTGTGCAGACGAAGAAATCCCCCAGACCAGCCTCAGTTTTCAAAGCTGTTGAGAGAAAATCCTTGCTTTCCTCTGGCACTGGAAAAGTCTACAGGTACAATCAGGTGCCCTTGGTATCTGCCTAGGGCCTGCACACTCTGTGCCCTTCCCTCTGTGCCACAG
Organism: Erpornis zantholeuca; assembly: GCA_013400515.1. Taxonomy (NCBI): domain Eukaryota; kingdom Metazoa; phylum Chordata; class Aves; order Passeriformes; family Timaliidae; genus Erpornis; species Erpornis zantholeuca. Next base: position 472,257 of record VZTN01005749.1, read on the forward strand.
GAGAAATCCCTGTGTGCAAGAGCCACAGCACAGTGCGAGTGTCAGACAGCTCCAGCCAAATCAGTTCTGACTCGAGCCCCTAAAGAAAACTCCGCACATCTGTAATGCATTTATGGCTCTGCTTGCTCATTTGTCCTCCCTGCGGTCTCTTTTAATGAAGGGTATGAAAAATTAAACTCCTTCATAGGCTCCAGCGAACTAAACAGACGTAGCCAGTGAGTGCTCTGTTCCTGAAGCACTATTCTGCCAGATATTGGTTGAGAAATTTACATGGGTACATGGAATGGGATCTGTAATGAGCTTCCTGCACAGTCAGGGCCAAACTGTGCCAGGAGCAGGACTCACGTGAGTGCCACGCTGGGACTGAGGGCAGTTTGATGGCCCTGAAATGGGCAGTGCTGTTTGTGCAGCAGTAAGTGAATTTACAGTACATAACTCGAGAATTACATTTCTTTAATTACGCAGCAGCAAAATAGCCCAGAGAAGGGATGTGGACCCCAACACCCCTGATGGTGTATGGAGCAATGAAAGGGGAAGGTTGGAACTGTTGTTCTCTATGCTGTGTCTTTAAAAAACATGAATCTCCCAAAAGCCGGAGGCCTCCTGTTCAGTCATTTCAAGGTGGATATAACTAATGCACTGAGCAATTTACATAAGACTTATCTGTGGTTAAATTCTTTTAAAAGGATACCATCAATTTAAAGATTACTTTTCCCTGGGTCATTAAAGTTAGGCACATACTAATTTATTAAAGGGTAATGTATTATACCTAGGAAGTGATAGTATCTGCCAGAAATTCCAGGGAGGCTGTAGAGGTCTTGCTGTGATGAGCCAAGCTGATAGCAGCACGCAGTGAGACAGCTGCGTTAATGGAGCTGCCTGTTCCTCACGGACCGGGGGTGCAGTGCGGCGGCAATAATCCTTGGGGAAGGTGGCGTAGAGAGACACGGCAGTGGAGCCTACAGCAGGAAAGAAATGAAAAGCATCAAACCTTATTTACCGGGCAGCGCTGCAACGCATCACAGGAGCAGCCCTAACGCCGCTTAGCATGTGCCAAGGGCTGTCCAGTCGTGAAAATAAAAGGCTCCTCTGCGGAAGAGCTTTCACAGTCACAAAAATGTGCAAAAAGCCTGGGTGGATGCCCCATCAAGCAGCCGGCCTGCCAGGAGATCTGCGGAAGGTCTGCAGTGTAAATAACCCTTTCCTAAGTTATCTCTCATAGATGTTTGCAGTTAAAATGACCCCGTGGGGATACAAAGGTGCCCAGATCACCTGTGGTGAAGGGAGTGTGGTGATGTTCCCAGGCCCTGTGATACCGGCAAGAAAAATGCGTGAGCAGCAATTTCAGAAGTCAAACCTGAAGGCTGCACAATCTCCATCAGCGAGGGAATGAGCCGCTGGGGCTAAAAACTTGACTGGGGAGAGAGATGCTTCAGTGTAGCAAGCAGTGGAGGAACAACACGCCGGGAAGCACCAGCAAAGGGACAGGTGACAGATGTGAACTGGAGCAAGTCTGATCCCTCAGCCTCACTCAGCACGCTGGGATTATCCCTGCAGGTCACTGAGAAACTCAGAGTAGAGCTGTTCACTAGAAAGAGGAGGGGGGGAAAAAATCACAGTGGGAATCAAAGCTGAATTGCAGAGGTTGCTGCAGCAAATCAGGACGGAAAAGCCATGGCTAAGAGTGGGGAGGAAAGAGCAAAGGCAGTGTGAAAGGCCCTGGAAGTCGGTCTGGCCAATTTGGGCTTGGCCTCTGTGTCAGCAGGATTGTGTAAGCAGGGAAGCTCCTGCCAGCGCTTCGCTCCGGGGCTGGGGCTGGGAGTGGAGGCTGGCAGGGATGCAGGGACGGCATAGCAGTGCGGGACGAGTTTCTGTCATGGACAGGAAATGTGTACAATGATTTCCCTCCTGTCAATGCCAAACTAGGCTACAGGGACGGGGCAGAGGGAAGGAGTATAAAACCCCACACTTTATGCTGAAAATACTTTGTTAATTATTGCAATTCTAAGCCAGTCCCAGGATTTAAGAATAACACCCTCAAAGTTCAGCATTAAGTGCCCTACCTGATGTCTCCTGTTTTGAGACCACAAATCATTTCCAGATCTTTGGCTCCTAACAGGCACGATCAGCACAAACCTTTTCCCCAAACACTCTCTGTTTTTAACCCCTGAGAGGGCCTGGGAAACACAAATGTGATCTGCTTTCCCCTAAATCGCAAGGAGGCATCACTGAGAACTGAGGGCTGGAATGCCATGGGGCAGGAAAGGCTTGTTCCAGAGGCCACAGCAAAGGCATTTTCATGCAAGATCTACTTGGCCATCCAAAAGGCTCCACCATCCCACAGGACAGGGACAAAGCCCCCTCCTGCCCTGCCCAGGAGCAGCAGGAGCAGGGAGGCAGGATTTGGGCAGCTCGCCCAGGAACACAGTGAGAGACCCTGACTCAGAGCATGAAAAACCTTGCCCTTCCTGTGGATGTTTCCTTGAGAGGAGTGACTTAGCCTTAAGCAAAATTGGAATGCCAAGAAATCGTTGGAATTCAGAAATCACTTGTTTTCCTTTTGAACAGTTTCAGGTTTTTCTTTTTCTTTTTAAGGATGAGTCTTAGTGCTCCTCATGCTCATTTTCTGGTGTTGAGCAACTTTAAATGTGAGAAAGACACACAGAAAAGTTAATACACATCATTTCTGAATTGTAAGACAGCTTTCAAAGGAACTGAATGTGTTTTTTTCAGTGTTACTGTCAAGAAATCTTCAGGGTTTTGAAAGTAAAATATGCTTTCCTCATTTAAAAAAAAACCTGCCTTCACTATGAAGTTTTGATCTGAGCACAGGATCTGAATTGCATGTTGGGCACGGACTTGAGATGGATTTTTGGCTTAAGCAAAGAACTTCACCTCTTCCCTAGTTTTCCTGTTTGAACTATTGTTTTTCTTCCAGCAGAGCTTTATAAACATCTAAGCAAAACGAACTTGGAGAAATGTGCTGTTATACAACTGCTAATCATTACTATTCTTCTATTGTATTTGGTGACGTAAGAAAGCCTCAGCCAGATGCCTTGAGATCTGAGGAAATGTCTGCAAGGCATCTTTGTGGTAACACATGGGTGCAGATTCCATTCATCATTTCCTTGACAGTTTAACTAACTACTCCCAAGCCCAAAAAGATCCCTGAAATCCCTCCCAGAATTATTAGCTGAAGGACAGGAGCAAGTCACTATCAAAGCTCAGGCATCCCGTGTGGAAATGCCAAGGCTCAGGGACTGTCAGGAAAGGGGCTGCAGAACATAATAAAAAAATGCTGCCTTGCTATACATAGGCCTAAATTCTATACACAGGGATTTACACCTCCACTGGACCAAAAAAAAAAAAAAANTGCACATTGTACACAGTTGGAATCATTCATCCAGAAACTCTGGTTTGAACTTTCTGAAGTACCTGTGGGATTTAGAACAAATCCCAGTTAACTTCAGTAGAACCAGGGCCCTCGTGCACTTGAATAATTGAAAGCCCCAGTCACAATCACCAGAAACATGTTTTTCAACCTTTTACAATTTGCAGCACCTTAAAACCTTTCTTTTTCCAGTGGAAGTGTCAGTTCATGTATAGTGATTTAATACTCCAGAAAATAGGTTTGCTTTTCTTAGTTACCCTCTGCAGACCCCTTAAAAACACTCTATGAACACACAGAATAGAGGTTAAAAACTGTAACTTTGACATATCTCAAAATATTTCTTGTTTTCTCTAGAGCTCTTTGTCCTGGCTCATTTGATCATTCAAACAATTATACAAAAGTCAGTGTCTAGCTCTTGTGGTTAGATAAAGCTGAAAACATCAACTTTAAATGTTCAGTATTAAAATTTTTTTTGAGTGCCAATTGCATTATTTTTTGAGCTCTAACTTACAAATTTGGTATGTTTGGTGTTGGTAATGATGTATTCTATTACATGTCTTGTGTTGGTCCTTTATGCATTGTGTAAATCCAGTGTTAAAACCAAAATTTTATACTGACATATGGGAGGGGAGCAGACACTCTCCACACTTCTTTCCTGCTGAATACCTTGGAAAACCTGGGGAAGCAATCTGTCCAGGACTATCAGAACGGGGCATTATTGCATTACAGCGTGACTTGCAAATAGAGGGAAGGATCTTCAGGGACATTATAGAAAACCTGAACTCTACTCTGTATTGAAGCCTACAAGAATGACAGCCTGAGGAGAGCACAGAGAGCTGGGACCAGGCTATCAAACACAGCTTTAAAGGTCATGCTCCTCTTGGCACCAGAAGGAACCACGGCCATAAGTGATTTGCTTTGTGTTTATGGCTTTTACCTTGGTGTGTTGTTTGTCTTCTAATGAACTTCTTGACTCACTAATCATCTGTTCAGAGGAGCTTTCTGAGCTGTGACTGGGGAAGAGATGAATGCGTCCCGTTCTGGAATTATGCAGTGAAATGCTACTCTGCATATTATAGCTGCAGCATGATATATTAGCCTATAAAACACAGCACGGGAAAGGCTTTGGGCAGGCAAGGGGCTGCTGAGAAAAATGGGAAGGAGGGAATTGGTGAGCTGTGTGATGAAGGGAGGCAGTGCAGGGAAAAGGTGTTAGCCTTGGTGAGGTCTAGCAGGGAGGGAGCCTGAGGGAGACAGTGGAGGAAGGGATTTGGGGTGAAAGATCTGTGCTTGACATGGTCGTAAGAGAAATAGTCACTGCAGGACTGTAAAGAGCAGCAGATGGAAGTGATGATGAGCTGTGTGATGCAAAGAGACAGAACACCACAATAATCCCTTCCAAGTTGAGGGATATCCCAGCTGGGCACAATGGGAGCTGAAAATCACAGGCCAAGGGTTGTCCCTGCACCATGGCCAGCCTAACCTCAACTGGGGCACCGTCACCAGCCTCACACGCTGCAGTCATGCCTGAGGCCTGGGCAGTAACAGGGTTTTAATGCCTTGGGAAAGCAGCAAGGCCCCTTCTGACACAGAGTGACATGTAGGGCAGTGGGAAACAAGTGAGGGGCAGTGTATAGGTGTTTAATTATACCACATCCAGCCTGAAGGCTGTACGCAAAAGAACTCCAGGTTTTTCTTTGTATCAGGGCAGATTTCTGCCTCAACCCCAAACTCACCAAAGATTGACCTGAAGAACCTGACGTGGCTGTTTGCCTAAAAGTTTGGATCACTCCGTTTTGTTTGGTTTGGTGGGCAGAAAGACAAGCCTACAGATGCTTTTAGGCATTGGAAAGGAATTGTTAAGTGTTACAGTTTGAGAAAACATTTCTCCAAGGTTAAATATCTGATGATGTTCATAATACGAAACAGAGACTTTAAATTCTGAATCACTGGTTAAAATCAACTCCAAATCAGGAAGGATCCAACATTCTTGGAAAATGATTGGCAGCCTTTATGAAGTTATTTGGACTTGCTCAAACTGATTTTCACCAGTTTGGTCAGTTTTGAAAGTGACTGCATCATTATGGTCCAGAGCCATGCTGAGGCGTTCGCAGCTGAAATGTAGCAGTGTAAGCAGAACTGCAGGAACCTGAGCACTTGTTTCATCTGTTCATTGGTTTCAGTGGCTGGTCCCATGGCTTAGTTCAAACAGCCTTTCATGGCTGCTAAATGGGAAGGGAACATGCGCCGACATGGCAGATTTGGGGTCCAATTTGCTTTTAAACTTTTGGGAATTGGTTACAGGGTGGTATGGGATAGCGGTGTGACTGAGCATTAACATTAAAGAAACCACTACAAGATCATTTCTACTCTGAAAAGACAATTTTTTGAGTGCCAGGAAAAGCGGTCACTGAAACCTTTATCTGGTCCCCTGTTCTCTGAACCACTCTGAACATGTCTTTACTTCCATGACCTTGTACTTTTTTTGCTGTAGAAAAGCAATGGCCTCATTAAATAAACCGGACCAAACAGGTCCCTATTGCACACCCGTTCTCTGTGTGCTGAGGGTCACAAGGACAGAAATAAAAAGCCATTACTCTGGTGACCCTTGTAATATGCATAAGGAACGTGAAGCAAGATTATCTATATTGAGAACTGGAGTTTTCTCAGTTTCAAGTACCTATTTTTACACTGGATTCACATCTCCTCTGCCCCTCCAAGCTTTCCTAACAGAACAGCAGCAGCAGGAGAGTGACTCCCTCTCCTGCTGAAGCAATTCTGCTCTTTGGGCTTATGGAATGCCAATAATGACTGTGAACTTGCCACTGGTGAGGCAGGATGCACTTTGGAGCAGGTATTTGCTGACAGCAGAAAAGCACTGGACTCCTGATTTCCTCTCTGGGCTCCAGAGAGGGAGGTGTTCTTAGTGGCCACAGTTTTCTTCTTGCCTTTTTGAAGCATGGTCTTTCCACCTTCCCCTTCTCACTCTTGGGATGTTACTCAGCCAAGTGTTGTCTGTGGGTTCCCCCATCACCTTGGGTGGGTTTTGCAAACCACATGGAGGTCCCAGGGGCCACATCCTGACCCCCCATGCCATGCCCAACTTTCCTCTCCCTACACCAGGCACCCAGTGCAACCTCTGTAAACCCCAATCCTCCGTTCTCTACCTCAGCTATTGTCTCACAACTTAATCTCCTTTTCTTGTTCTCTATCTTGTTCCTTGCACTGCTGTATGGTTCTGGTAGCTTCCTTCTTCATGCCGTTCAGGAGGAGAGAAATCCTGGGAAAGCAGGAGGGAAGGAGTGCTTGCTCTTTGCTTTGGTGCCCCATCCACAGGCTAGAGGAGCAGGAATCACAGAATCGTAGAATGGTACGGGTTGGAAGGGCCTTTAAGAATCGTCTTGTTCCAACCCCCTGCCTTCTGTCCCTTGGACCTACCTCTGACTGCTGGCACAGTGCTCATCCAGCCCCTTTCTGTGAGATTAGTGAGGTGTGTGAAGGGGCCTGATAACAGAGAGAAGTGACACCGAGGGGGTTGAGACAACCCAGCCAGGAGGAGACAGGCAGGGACCTTCCCATTCTCTTATCCTAGAGCCCCTCGGCAAACTCAGCTGGTCGGAGGGGTGGGGTCTCTGGATCTGGTCAAATGGTGCCTGCAGTTTTTCAAAGCCTCCTAATGTCTTTAAATTGGGGCAAGCTTTCACAAAGGCAAATTTCATGTTCCTTTTTCAAAGGCTAAGGGCGTTAAAGTCTCTGTGAAAAAGATTACCAGAGTATTTTGACAAGGCAAAATACAACCTAGCCCTGGTCTTAGAGATAAGAGATACTTCTGGCTGAGATTTTCCCAAACATTCAGCATGGAAATTTTAGCTAAAATATCTAATGTTTGGTAAATGTACTTGAACAATCTTAACAATAGAGCTGTCAGCCCCACCTACAAGAAGTGGCTTGCACCCTTTTTGGCAGAAAGATCTAGGACTGAATGGGTATAAGGCAAAGCTGGGAAAAGAATGTTGTTAACTATTTCTCAATGAGTCATCAACAGGTTTTTATAAACTTTATAATAACGACAGTTTTTTAGAACACATGGGATGCTTTTCTTCAGAAAGCAGCATTGTAATGAGGGAGGAGTGGAAATGCATGTGCTTCTCATCTGCAGGGAATACAAAGAGACTACGTAATGTAAAGCAGGCCTTAAAAGAGACAAATAAGCATGTTATAGCAAAATACTAGAAGAATAAATCTGGAGAACAACGTTTCAAGTGCACACTGAAATGCTTTCATATCTTGTGGAGTATATGAGGTAGGCAGAGGAAACTGCTCCCAGAGTCACGGCAGGGCTGATAGATCGGCTCGCACGCCCGCCACTGATAAACAGGTTTTGTGCAAATCTCTCCCAGACCGTTTCCCTTTTCTTCTGATAAATATTTAAAAAGAGATTTGTCTCACCAAGATGACTTTAGTATGAGAAAGTGAGATTAATATTAATGGATCCGAAAGAGTTTTACAAACTTTTTTGGTTTGTTTTGTTTTTACTTTATTTTATACAGCGGGCAACTGGTATCACTTACAAACTCCCACAGAGAGTCTTTGCTGCTGCTGCTGCTGTGGTTACAAGCCACTCACAGGCAGAAGTCTGAATCACCCCCGGTACCTTTATGGTCTTCCAGTTTCCCTCTTTTTCTTCTATAGCCTCTGCCTGTCTGCAGAGCCCTGGAAAGACGATAGCCCCGGCTCCACCCTGCTGGTGGAAAGTTCCCGGAAACCATCAATCAGGAGTTGCCTTTAGCAACCAACAACAAATCTGCCCGAGTTCACCGCGGGGATGGAGAGTACGTGGTTATTACTGTATTGATGTTCAGCTGACAATTCCTGGCATCGGGAAGACTTAACCTGTAGGAGCTTTCAGAGGGCGAGTATTAAGTAATGTCTGCAGGGTGTGATGGGAGTCTCCTCCAGCCTGGCCGCGCCCCAGGCGCTGTTACTGAGAGCAGCAAGAAATCCTGAGCCAGTTTGGAAAATAAGGTGCCTGTCTCACTTGCTAAAAACACCATCAGGCAGCCTAGCAGTCCTCAGCAAGGCTTGAAAAACCTGCAGGGGTGGAAATGTCCCAGTCAGCCCTTCTAATAGCCAGAATTATAATGTATTTTAATGTTCTTAGTGCTGACTTGTTACGTAAAACCTTGTCAGGGGAAGATGTATGTATCTATTAAAAGACATCGGTGTGTGTGTGCTATATAGATATATTTGTATTGAAAAACCATGTCTGGTTGTGGATATTTTACCCAGGTACCCCACAGGTGTGCAGTACTGTCCCCAGACTCACCTAGGAACACCTCCCCTCCCTTCCCACCACAGAGAAATGAGACAGCGCGAGCTGCAAGATTATGGAGCACAGGGATGTACAAACAGAATTACAGTCATTTGTATGCCTTATCCACAGACCAGCTTCTGCCTTCCACAGAGAGGGGCTAAAAAAAGTGCAGCAGTCTCTGAGGGTGGGCGTCAGCACAGGGGTTATGGATTCTGACCCTCCCAATGCAAAATGTTTCCCTGGGTCAGGGCAGTGTGAGTTTCAGCAGCTGCCCCTGTGCTAACACCTCTGCCCTTGGGAACAGGAGGTGGAGAGGAAAAGGAGGGAAATGTGAACATACACTCAAAAATCAGCTCAGGTTTCAAGTGGGAAAAAGCCAAAGAGGAGGATTTCCTTATTCCTCACCTCCCCTGAGCCCCAGATGTGGGGAGGGAGCCTGTTGTGGTGTTGGAGCAAGGCAGAGCTGTTGTGGTGCAGATCCCAGCATCTCTGCTTGTCCTGCCTTTGGGGAAGTTCACTAATTTCAACACCATCTCTGGGATTTTCCAGAGAGCACAGTCTTCCAGTTAGTCATTCAGCCTATTCTCCCAGTGCTCTTTTGAAAGAATCGAGGCATTTTCAGAGAAGTCAGAGGTCATCGCTGGCTTGGCTTGACATTTACACTTGTATGTTTTTATCAGAAGGCAGGGGAATGGTTTTCAATGCTGGTAAACCTGAATGCAGTGAATTTCGTTTTCTCCTCAAGAGTTTTAGAGCTCACTTTGTCAGACCTATTCACAATCTAAAAATAACTCTCTTTTCATCAGTTCATTGACAAACCCCCATTGCAGTGCACTGCACCTTGTTATTGATGTTCTTAGCAATATAAATAACCGCCTGACCACTTCTGCTGGACAATCAAATGTCAGAGCATATATTTATTTAATGATAGAGCAATTAATTTTTCATTTTCTCTCTCTTTTTGCAGCTGTCTGAAAGCTACAGGAATGCCTGAAGTCAGAGGAACTGCTGCCTACCAGAAGAGGTTCTGCTCCCTGAGTATCTGCTCTACCCTTTGGTAGGTCTGGGCACCAATATCCTCCCTGAATACAGCAGGGGCCACAAAGGCAAAAGTGGAAGAAACTAAAATAAAATACCCATTCTTTGGACTTCCTGGTGATAGGGTGGTGAATATTAACTTTTATTTAGATTCACTATGAAGTGAATGCATGCAGTAAGTTTTCCGACAGATATAGGGAGAAATATTAAATAATATTATTCTTAATTAGCAGTAGATGAACACTTTTTTTCACCAAGCCCAGACTTTCACTCTGCTGGGCTAGGTGAGAAGGCACTCCTTGCTTTGAAGAGTTTAAAACTTAAAGAAACCAGAGAGTCTTCAAAGTCAAGCACAGTCCTCCTTTCACAGACAGATAAATTCGACCTGCAAAAGTCCTGTGTCCTTCTACACAAGATTACTCCTTTTCCATAGTTTCTTTTAAAAATAAGAAGAACTTTGCTAATTAGCAGCATTGTACACATGATCTTTTCTTTGGCAAGCGTGTTCCTTAATGTGCCAGTTAAAATAATTCAGTTACTTTTGGCCCTCTCAGTTTATTTAGAGACCTCAAAGTACCTCAGCATACACACAGCAATGACTGATAAGGGAATGAAATTATAAACAATCCTAATTTGTATTATGCTGGGTACACCAAAAAGCTGCTTTTCCATAATCTGCTTATTGCCTTTGTAATCCTCACAACAAGACCTCTGAAAATCTCCCTAGAGCATGAAGATAAAAAAGAATCAAATGGGGAAGGGGCAAAGGGAAACAGGTTTAATAATTGAGGAAAATATCATTTGAGCAAAGGCTATTTCCTCAACACACAGAGCTTCATCTTGTTCCATGTAAAAGCTCCAAAAGTGACTGGAAGGGAGGAAAACAGTTGTGCCTGTCAGATATAGATTATCCATCTAGACTAGACCTAGGCAAAACCGGAGCCTAGGATGGAGGGACTTTGCTCTAAAAGGTATACAAAGAAGAAAGAGCTAAAGCAGTTTTAAGCTGTCAATCCAATTCAGAAAATACTGATTTTCCATTTGATTGCCCTAGGGCTGAGAATTCATCTGTTTCCAGCACAAGTGAACGTGGTTTTACTCTCTGTGGGGGAACTTTGTCCCTAAAATAGAACCTCTAAGTGGGGACGGCCCTCTTGCCATGCCGTGGATAAATTCAGTAATTTCAGCTCTGTTTTCACCACAGTTTTGAGCTATACCAACCTCTGAATTGACAGTGCCATGTTTGGGACAGCCCAATGTCTTTTCTGGTTTCTCCCACATTTCTGTTCCACTCAGTCCTCAGGACAGAGACTAGAAAGTAGTTCCTGTTAGCCCTCTGAGTGCCACCATGGTAGATGAACACCCAATGCACAAACAAATGCTAGACTTAAAGGGAAGTATAACCCATACCTCTGACTTGCACTCAAATAGATTTAAATGTATTCTGAATTGATTCTTTATTATTTTGGGCAGCCTTCCGTGCTCAGTACTATTTGCTCCTTGTAGTAAATCCACATGCAACAGGGATGAAGGAAAGGAAATCAACCACAAGAGACAACCAACAGCACAGAAGCAACTGAGGCCAGTTCTAGGGAGAAGCAAGTTCTGGGAAGCTTATGGGGATCCTATGGACCCTGCTGACCTGGCAGACCCTGTAGGAGGTTCCTGGGGGCAGTGCTGGCATTGTTTTTGCTTACCCCCCTTGAAAGAGTTTGCAAGTAAAGGCCTTGTGATGAAGGCAACATCTTTTTTTAGTGTCATGTCCCTGAAAGCAGAACAAAATTTCTTCAGCTTTGTAATTCAAAAGTATTTTAATTCTATAATGGCATTTGTTCTTCAGGCTGTGAATTGACCATAAATAGTTCTCAGCAAGAACTTGCTGTTGGGATTGTGGTATTTATTAGAGACAAGTCAGATAAAGTACCTCAGGCTAGACTGCAGCCCTTTCGGTCCCTGTTCATGGCAGTGAGGAGGCTGGGAGGGCCTGAGGAGATCTTCCCACCCCAAAACACATCACAGCTTTCCACACTGCTTCCTCACTGCCTTGGCAGCACGGCAGGGCTGGGAGAAGGAGAGGGAAGGACTTGGGCACACCACAGACTGTAAACCTGCACCCCAGGAAAGCTGACAGCTCTGGGGACTTAGGAGCACACACACCAATGGAGCTCAGCATATTGCACAACCCCTGAATAAATCCATAAAATAATCACAGTCACTGCTTCAAGGCACCCATATTTACAGGCATCTAAAAATAATAGTGATTAAAGCAAACTGCCTTGAGTTGAGACAGTGTTCAACATCGTGGTGCACACACCATGGATAAAAGAATCCTCAGTTCTTGGAATTCAGTGGTCAAACCCTTCTTTGCAGCATTTTAAAGTTAATAATGTTCTTTATCCTCAAAGCAGGTGTACTTGGTTTTGCTGTACAATCGTTTTGACACCTGCATGCACTAACTCTTTACCCAGTCCCACCAGTGAGGTCCATGGGGTGGGACCAGTCTTTGGTTGCAGAAATAGTTGCCTGAGTTTGATGTGGTACGTGTCACCACCTTTCACATCAAGAGAGGCACGGATCCCAACATCACTCAAGGAGAATCTGCCCTCTCTGATCTGAGTTTCCCATATACTTTATTAAACATTTACAGTGAACATAACCTCACAGAAGAAGCTGTGGCACAGTGGATGAGAAAACAGCTGAACTGTTTTGTCTCCAGAGACCAAATCCTAAGACACTTTGCAGGCAGATATTGGCTTGAAGACTGATGCAGCAGGATAAAAGTTTCCCTGTATAAGATAATTTTATTGGAAGAAAAGCAGCCCAAGAGCCAACTCATCCACCAGTAATGTTGTCATTTTTTGTTACTAGGAGAAAATATATCCCCCAATGATTACCAGTGTGAGTGTCTAGTGCTTATTAAAAATAAATCCCATTCATTTTGGTCTAGTCGAGAACTTTCTGAAATTCTTTTGCTGCAAAAGGGTGACTGACGTGGGATGCAGAATGCTCCTATTTTTAGCTTTGTAGCTATACTTGCCAATCTTTGAAGAGCACTGATACGAACCAGAAACAGCTGGATCTTCTGTCAGCAAAATGGGAAAGTAGGTGGTGTGTAGTCATTGAATTAAGGAGCTTCATTGCTGCCCATAATCACTGATTGCATATTATCTAATGGCAGAAGAAGAGATATTGTTAACATCTGACAGTTTCAATTTCAAGTATTTTTAGGAGACGCATCAATTGAAGCACTGATTAGACAGAAGTGGACCAAAACCATCAGTTGATTGCTTTTAGACATTACAATCTATTTTTAAAACGGATGAAAACAAGTCTATAAATTTATTCAGCTGCAATTTCAGTCTGCTCGCGTGTTGTGATCTTGCTCTGTTTTGCAAACACCAAAGGGAACTGATTTATGTCAAATGACCAACCCTCTTTTCCCCCCTGTATAAATAGTTCCTGTAGCTGATTTCTACTGGGAAAGAGAAATATCTTTTATTTCTGTTCTGCGTGTAGACACAGTTCAGAGCAATAAGCTGCATTTGGGATACTTCAGATTATTGTCTATTCTCCTGACAGATCAAGAAAAGTAGCCCAGCAAGCTCTGTTTTGAAAGAGACATTAAGAACATGTCCAAAGCAGTGTGTACAGCTGGGTTCAAGTGCTGCATTTCCAAGGTCTTTCTCTGGGAAGGAAATGGTGATTGATACTAATGCCTGTACACATTAATCAAAATGGGTATTTTCTTGACTGCCTACTCAAACAACGCCTCTGACACTGTTTCCAGTCAGCATCCCCAAGGCTCACAGCTGATGTTTGTTTGATGGCCTCTCATCTCCACTGTTATTTGGAAAGTCCATTTGGAAAGAATAACTCTATTTCCAACCACAGAAAGCCAAGGCAATGTTATCAAAATCATTTACCCTGGGCAATCCAAATGGAAGCCATGAGGGGGAAGAATATGTAACCACCACATCCATTAGAACTATTTTGGGAAAGTGCTAGGAAATAAATGAGTTAGTGTTCTGAAGATCCCTTTGTCTCTCCTTCCCCACACTGCTAATAGATTTGCAGTGCTGCTGGGTGTCCAAACATGCAAACACTGGGTGTTCCTAGTGTTGTGTCATGGTAGCTGCTGCTGTGGTGGTTCATTCAGTAAGGCTGCTTTGGTTTGTTGGAATAGGAAAATGGTTTAAAACATGATGTTGGTCTGATTTTAATGGTCTGTTAAGATAACCCCAGGTCCTTACTCTTTTCAGAGCGCCTGAAACTGTGCCTGAAACTGAAGCTAGTGAAAACTGTGTTTTCAAACAAATGTGTTTCAAACTGTGTTCAAAACAAATATGTAATAAACAGGGGAATTACATTGTTTCCTTGACCACCACGAAGAAAGATTTTCGGTACCAGAGGCTCTCCATTTGATTTAATGTCTGAGTTACTGGCTCAAGCTAAATAGTTATTTAACCTTGACACAGCTCAGTTTAAACTTGCCTATGTAAGTGGGAGAAAAATGGTTCAACGGGGGACTTTAATGTGCTTTCAACATAACTTGACCTTGTCTCCACCTGTGTGACCTGTGAAAGTCAGGGTGCTGTCAGCTGGACCAGAACTTCAGCACAACTGTGCTATCAAGAGAGAACTGATCCATAGCAGTATTTGGCCCTTAAATGCTGCCTTTCAGCCAAAGTGTTTCTCTGTGACTAGTAAGATTCATTAGGGTTAGTCAAAGACTTACTCTCCTCTTGTTGTTGGTTCTTTATTCCACAAAACTAAAATAAGGTTTTAGGGAATGAAGATAGTTTTTATTTTTCCCTTGGATTTCTTTGAAAAGCTTTGTATTTTCGTTGACAAAAATGAGAAATAATAATACTACTACTAATAATAATAAATCTGGCTTGTGAGATTTTTCATTACAAACAGCCCAAACATTTATACAGAAACAGGAATTTTCTTGCAAACAGCATCTGTTCTACCCAAGGTTTCTTTTAGGTTTTGTAAGCTTTCAGGGCAGCTCTAGTTCTTATTTCTGCCATATCAATAGGACATCTGGGACTCAGACCAATGAGGTCTGGTGGCAGAGCCCCAAAGTGTCCTGTTCCCTGCCATCCACTCTCATGACTGAGCCTGTTGTCCATTCCCATCCCTGTGCAGGAAGAATGACATTCACCAGTTCTCCCAAGACAGCTCCAATATTGGGAACACTCTTTATCCTTGGAATAGAGAACTAGCCTGATAATGTATATCTGCTGAAAAATGCTGATATTTTTTTGCTTTTAAACATCCTCTGGAAAGATTCTGCTGCAGACCAAGCTGTTGAGACTGTGAGGAATATTATTTATTATTAATCATGTGTCTTTCTTCTGCTCCTGTCTACTGAACACTTCCTTTAAGATGGAATGCAGAGGAGGGGGAAATGTAAATGATGTTACTGAAGCCTTCCTGTCGCCCATCAGAGAAATGGCACTTGGCAATCAGAGTCCTTTTAACACAGACAGACACTGGGCATTTTAAATAGCAGTTGGGCTTAACTGGAACACATCATGCTCCAGTACCTGTGTAAACATTACACCCTCTCTGCCTATTGTATAAATTTCCTCTTTGGGGGGCACCAGGAAAGGTCTATTTTCACACTCTCTCCTGCTGCTTTAACCCACCCCGGGTTTTCCATAAAAGTGTATTTTGTGCTTTGAGGTGATTTATTGCTGTGGTTTCCTCAGCCTCATTTGAATCAGGATTTAAATAATTGGATTTCCAATCTTTTCTTCCTATTTGCATTGCTGTTATATGCAAGCAGCTTTTGTAGGAGATGGGGCCTGTCCTAGCTAGGAAAGAACATATTTTGAATATGATAACCTCTAATTTAGCAAATAGTGTTAATTTACAAGGATTACAGGTTTTGGATTGTTGCTGCATCCGGGGAAAGATGAGTGCCCCAAAAAACTGAGACAGCTGTTCGTAATGTGTGTGTTTTTAGTGTGACTTGCCAGCAAGCTGTGCCAGCTCATTATTGTACATAATATGATATATACATGGTAATATATATACCTAAATGCTTTTGCCTCAGGAATATTGACTAAAGACTTCCCTTTCTCTTCGACTGGTAATCTCTACATATATTTCCTGCAGCTTCCAAGGCTTCTTATTCCAAGGCTTCATAATTTATTGAACCAATGTAAAGCTTCAAGTGTCTGCACTGTGTTATGGATGAATTTCATTAAAAATTGCAAGGGTAAGTTTAATTTGATATGATCAGTGGGAGACCAGATGCCACAGCAGAAAGTGTATCGCAGGGATTTGCATGAGTTTATGGGAGTCACAAAGACACGTTCTTTGCCCAGATTTGATGCTGTTTTTACCTGAGGAAGTAGGACCTTAGAAGAAATGTGAGGAACCAGGTTCTACCATGTTGTTAGGAACTGGGAAAGTGCTTGGATCCTAGAAGAAAAGTCACAGGCCAGAGATGGGTTCAGGGTGCCCTGTTTGAACATGAGCAGACAGGAGGCAGGTCAGGTAGGGCTGGCACTGCTTCTGCAAGAAAGACAGGAATGGTCCAAGCAGAGTTTCCCAGAGCAATTGTCTGAGCCCCTTCCACTAGAAAATACCAAGCTGCTTTCAGGAAAGTGTGCCTCAGTCCCTTAACTCCTTCAGAAAATCAGCTAATTCTAGCCTCCTATCTGGTTTAGACTCTAAAGTTTGGGCATGTTCCCTTTTCTCTTAGGAAATGTCTGTGAAGGTATCCATGAACTTTATCATCCCTCTGTGCATTCTTGGCCTATTTAAAGGGACTGGAGAAAAGAAAAAGAAAAGGTAACAATTTAGAATTTAGTAATCCTGGAGGTGTATGGAGAGACTGATCTGGACTGCAGTTATCCATCCTCCCGTGCTATTGAATTAACTCACTGTATGTACCCAGTGCATATAACAAACAATGAGAGCTCTTGCTGAATTCACAAACAGTTGCAGAGAAGCCTCCAGGTTGTTCCCAGTGCCAACATGCATCATGCCAGGGAATGTTCTGTGGTGTAATTGTACATCACAGACCTTCCCTGTAGGACCACAGTGCCTGGCTCTACTCTGTTCCCTTTAAAAACACAAACCATGGATTCATGTTTTTGCAGCATAACATGCACTCCCCTCCCTGGGCCTAGGAAGTGCACGAGCTGGAAGTGAACGCTGGGGAAAGAGGCACGCGGCCTCAAAAAATGATTTTCCCATGCATTTAGGCTCTCCCTTTTGCAAGGATGTGACCTTAGGCTTTTTTTGAACACCTTTTCCTGAGGACTTGTGAGCCCTGGGAACACCTGAATAGCAGGGGAAGTAAGGAGCTTGTGTGTGCTCTCAGAGCCCGGGCTCAATCCTTGCAGCTGGCTCTGAGAGGAGAGTTTGGGCAAGAGCAGGGGCTTGCGAGCCTTGAGCAATGCCTGCTGTTATTTTGAAGTTAAATGTAGGTGTCAACACACTTTGGGAATGACACCCATGCATGGGCATGGCATGGAAGTCAGGATTGAAAAAATTAAAGATATCAATGGGTTTATACTGTGCTGTTAATCACCTAGCAAGTAGTATAGTCTAAGAAGTGCCTGTAATTTATACTGGGCCTAGTATGGTGTCAGGATCTTTCAGGTAAGAATACCCAGGAGAGCACAGTGATAACATGATATGCTGGACTGGGTAGGTTTTCTTTTTTGGGAGTTTGTTTGTTTGTTGGTGCTTTTTTCTTTTTTTTTTCAAAATTTTTTTTAGGTTTGGGGTTGGGTTTTGTTTGTTTATTTTGGTTTTGTTTTGTTTTGGGTTTTTTTTTCCATGACAATAGATAGATTATCTATTTACTGCCTCATCTGGAAGGCATTTATAATGATCAGTGTCAATATTTATGATGAAATAAAGCACTCTAAAATGTGTTTTCACTGAGACTGTTTTTCACCTGGCATTAATTCACTGAGTGCATAATACAGTCAGATGTGTTAGCCAAGAATAAACTCAGGCCCCAGCGTAGGGATAAGGATGTTTAATGTATCTTGACAGTCATTAAGTAGTTGGTAAAGGACTAGCAATGTATTCATTATTCTCCTTATGAATCAATTCCTATTTATAGCAAACTATCAAAAATTCCACATTATAATATGGAGATTGAGTTCATACATAATGGTTCTTTCACCAGAGGCAGCCATGAAAGGACTGGTGAGACTAGAACAAATTACAGTTAATGATAGACTCTTTCTCAGAGAATTAAACACTTTAATTGGTCAATCAGGTTGGGCATTTGAGAAAGGAAGACTTGCAATTATGTGAAAGCCTGCCTGCTGTACTTTGGCAGCCTTATGGGCCTCTGGCAGTTTTTCATCAGGATTTAGATTTGTCATTGTGTTCTAATCCTCCCAGCTACACCTTGCCAAGAATGAAAGCTGCTTCTTGACCTCCTGGGGTTTTGGGGTTCTTTTGGAGGAGCGAAGATGGTAGATCCAGATTTCGGTATTGATGCACTGCTGTCTTGGGGTACAATTCATTCTTGACTTCTATGTATCAGCTGCAGTGTCTTTTGAAGGCTTAATGAGATGTGATACCCAGACCCTTCTGCTTAAGGGTGAATTTCACCTTCTCTGCAAATACATCAGTGGCATCAGTTCCTTGTGAGTTTTGCTGCAGCACTGAAGTAATGGATGTTGGGGCAGCAGCACACGCTAGCAGTGCTTGAAGACAGGTTTTGTTCTATATTCTTATTTTTCAGGCAAGATTAAGCTTGCATCTTGCATCTAATTCACAAGAGATCACTGAACATTAGCTGAAGACCCAGATATGTGCAACAACTTCATTACATGTGTTCCTGGGGAAACCTTTCTCCACTCTACCTCAGCTGGCCTCCAGTTAAACATCAAAATAACTCCAGGTAGTGTTCTGCCTTGCAAGTTTAGTTTGTCGTTTGTTCAGAGGAGAGTTTCTCTCTCAATCTGTGTTTTACTGGTCTGCTCTCTACACTGCCCTGGTTGTCTAGGCTTTGAGGTGCTAATGTTGTGTTTCGACTGCTTTTAACAGCCTGTGTTACAGCATCTGTAACAAAGCACCATTGTGCAGGTTTCTGGATGTCCCACATGAATCAATGAGCTGGAGCAGCTGTTCTACATCAGAGAAAGCTCTGCCTTCTCTCCTCTGGAGAGTTTCATATTAGAAGTGAGGTAGAATTTTGTTCAAAGAGAAACAAGACTCTCTACACCTTGCAGCAGAGAGCAGCTCTTGCTTGATGATTGTGGGGAACATGATGTGCTTTAGGCCTGGCTAGTTACTGCTAGCAATGATTGCATGACACCAGTGCAAGTTCATGTTGCAGGCTTTGTGCTGTGCTTGTTCAGAGAGCTTAATAAGTGTGCTTTTGAAGCACAAGGGAGACTTAGCTTTTCCCCACATGGTAAGGAAGAACAAGAGACGGTTGCTTTGGGGACACCACAGAAATCTCTGTGCTGAGCTAAGCAGTCTTATCCTTAGTCAGGGCCACAGCCCAGTCTCCAGCTTTGGATCAGGGGGCATAAGGCTATTTTGGGCCAAGCATGGAAGGCTGCAGCAAAGTGATGCAGTAGAATATAAAATATTTTATATTTTATATAAATATAAAATATCCAAGCTTCTTTGCAGCTTGGATAGTTTAGGTGTCAGGAGAGAAGGAGGAGCTGGACCTTACACCCCATCAGTGACTTGCCATGGTGAGGCCGGGGCTGAGGTGCTGTGGAGGCAGCAGGTGTTGTTCTGGTAGCTTAACTTTGTTACATTATCCTCTGGGATTGATGAGTGGCCACACATCCTCACTTTCCCCAGGTAGATGAGTCCTTCATCCAGCACTCAAACCATTTAGAGAATGAAGTGTGTGTGGGTCCTGACAAAAAGCAGTCACCAGTGGCCAGTGGAGAAAAGCAGCCATGACAAAACCCCAGAGAAAACTTGTACCAAACCAGCTTCGTTCTCTGCTGCCTTTTACAGAGGACAACCCACTGCTTCCTACAGACTGTCATTCCTTTCCTCCCCCTACAGAGAAGTCTTCTTTCAGCTAAGCAGAGCAATGTTGAGGGCAGGTCCTCCCCAAACCATGCCAGGACCAGAGCCTGTGAGGAGAGGGCACACCCTGAGGTGATAAACGTGGCTGTAGCATGGCTGCAGTTACACCTGGGGCAGCAGCTCTCAGGGAGTGATGGGGACTTCTTGTAGGGGATAAACCCATGTCCCTACATGAGAGAAATCCCAGCCCATCACTGGATAAAGCTGGATTTTGTGCATACTCAGGGTGGAGGAGCTCTGGCGAGCAATGAAGGCACCGCAACCTCTCTCAGGGCAGGTGGCGGGAAACCTGTGGAGGCTGAGGGATTGAAGGGAAGCTTCCATGGTGCTAGGTTTTCCAGGAAACGAGTCTAGGCAGCAAAACAGGGACATCATGATGCCTTGAAGAAGGTAAGAAACCAACCTTGTTGGTGCTGAAACAGAACAGGAACCACTGGCCAGCTGAAGAGCCCCGTGTCCACCCTTGCCCAGACCCTGAGTCAGCCATGCTGCCCTTAAAATCCAGCTGGTTGTCTGGCTGCTAACCAGTCTGGGTCTCCTGAAGAAGGAATCTGCCTCCTCTGCCTCATCCCAGAGAGCAGTTACAGCTGCCCCGTGTCCCTGGAGCCCTCTTTCCCAGTGGGAAGTGCAGGCAGCAGCTCGGCAGTGCAAACAAGCAGTGGGCAGCAGGGCTGTGCCACTGCCCCCAGCAATGCTGCCTCTGCTTTGCTCCAGCCTTTAATTCCAGTCCCTTTGGGAGCTCAGGTTTACTTAGGCACAAGAGAGTTTGTTGAACTTTGCCACAGCTTATTCGCCGAATGCATTACAAATATTATTAAATGAAATGTAAATGCTTTGGAAATACAAATGCCAGCCAGTGTTTTTATCTCTCCTGCTTTGCTTAGGCATACGGGAGAGGGGAGCTGGCTCACAGTAGGGTTCTCAGGAGTCTCCAAGCTTTCAGTGTCCTGGCATTTAATACCCATAACCACACTTCTCGTATTCAGCTGACAAATTGGCCCTGCACCAAGGGAGCCCATGTTTATTCAAAATATCCCAGCCTTGCTCATTATTGTGACAAATCCACACTCCAGGCTTGCTGCCAGCTTGAAAGACTGGGTTCCTGATCAGCACACTTTGATGACAATCCATTCAATATAACTTGCTATATTAGCAGATGAAGTGGGAATGAGCCCCAGGGAGATGGAAAGCCAGCAGAACTTCTGTTAACAATTAGGCAAAATTGCTGCCTTTATGTGTGCATTTGCATGATCAAAAGCTTTTTGATGCACTGGGCCTTCATGTTCCGTCCTTCCTCTATAAGAGGTGCATGTCACCTAACAACTCTGACCTTTTGGCTTTGCCTATCAGGAATATGTCACTGCTGTACTTTAGGATATGTTTGAGAACTCCTCATTTTTACCCTGTAAAACACAAACCCTTCTGTGGGCTTTAGAAAGCAAATTATTTGTTGAACTGTTCTATGTCTTCAGAAAGTACAGGAGCATCCACAAGGTCATGCTGGTCTCAGTTTCATACTGTGCTAGAAAATGGAGGGGTGTCCAGGTGAATTGTTTTCTGAGGTCTCACATGCTTTGAACTTGTTCTCCTCAGTGTATTTGTCTCTTCTCATCCCTTTTTGCTGTTAGTTCACTGTTTTTCCTGCCCAGCTGGAAGAGAGTTCCCCACAGATGTCCATTGCCATGCAATGATCCCAGTAAAGAAAATGTTATATTGTCTTCTTCTTCCCCACTGTGGCAAGCAGGAAGTTTGGCAGATGATGTTTCCTGACAGGAAGCTGATGCAGGGCATAGGAATCTCTGTTATCTCAAAAAAATCACCAAGCAATGCAATTTAACATGAAACTACTTTGGTGTGATCGACTCCAGTTGTTATTCATAGCTTGGTCTCACATTTGCATTGTTATCTAGGAATGAAATTGTCACATCTCTGTCCATTTAAGATCTGTGATTGCCTTGCAAGCTGGAGAGTCAATTTAAATTGGAGGCCCCAGTTAATAATGTACAAGATAATCAGTTTCACATGGCTGTTCTCAGAGATATTAGGGAAATTATCAGAGAAATACAAATACCATGTGACATGATTAGCATCATACAGAAGGATTTGGGATCAGCACAGTGTCTTTGGTATCTACCTGGTAATTATTACTATGATTCCCTGGTTTAATTACATTTATACCTGCAAGATTACAAGATAATTATACTTGAAGTTATTGCAGGAAACTAGAAATTGCATGGTTTGTTAACAGCAGACAAGTAGAGTATAATTGGCAAACATGACATGGTTATTTGTGCAACATCTGAGAGCACGTATTATTACTTCAAAGATCCAAGATTGTTGTGTGAGAGGCAAGCATGAACCCCAGCCAGTTTAGCACCTGGTAATAGGAAAGCAAAACACCTAGGAAAAAACTGCATTGGAAAGCAACCTGGCAGTTCTCCAAGGCTGGAAGCAAAATCTTAAAAATTAGGGTTTAGAAACGCAGCAACTTTCTCCACCCTATTTCCTTATTTGTGGGGTTTTTTTGTCTTTTCTGGGCTGGGATGCCAACAAGCATTTTTACCTTTTGCATAGATTGTAGACTTGCCTAGAAAGTATCTTCTGTGACTGCAGCCAGCTGGCCTTCGATGACCTGAGCAGTTTCCATGTGAAAGAGAGGGATGTAAACCTGGCCACCTTCTTCCCTGAGTTCAGGGGAAGATAACACATTCTGATGGATAAGGCCCAGGGCAGAACAACGCACTTGCATGGGTTTTTTTTGCTCTGCCCCTGGAGGTATTGCCTTTTGTCTCCTGCAGACTGATGCTCTCTCTTTGCTGAGACCCTGCCTAGCACACAGCCTCTCCAAGCTCGGTTAAGCCTTCTGGGCACAGGAAAAGCCTGGAGAGGCTAATAACGATGCAGTGGGAACCCAGTCAGTGATGGGGATGTTTTTCTCTGCTAATTGGCAGTAGCAGTGAACCATGTACCCCAGGGCTGCATCCTTCAGACACTGATCAGGCAGGTTTTGCTCCAGAGTCAGGGGATATTTGGTCTGACTGACAGGAAGGATTCAGCTCAGCTCCCGTAGAATCAACAGCACAGGTGTGGTACGAAAATGTCACTAATTTGAGACTCCAGCCATCACCTGGGCTGGGCACCAGTAGTTTTCTAGGAGTTGCCTTGTACCTACTGTGCTTTTCTAGGTAAATAGGAAATTCTCACATGCTGGCTTTTTGTTCCTTGCATACTTATTAAAAAAAAATATATAAGAGCAAAAGCCTCTTGAAACTCATAAGCCTTTTCCTTGCCAACAAGTCATCTAGAGTTGCCTTCAGGTTTGCTGAGTGTCCTGGGACTTCAAGAACATCGAGCAGGGTGTTGAAGTATCCAGTATCCGCATAACCCTGGGTATTTCTACACATCCTGAGCTTTCCCTAGACATGAGGTGTGAATATTCCCTGGTGCTTGTGTGCAGTGACAGGAATTTCACTGTGTGATGGCACTCTGCAGCATTTGGAAAGAATTGTTTTCACAATGGCAATGTTTCATTTCACAGAGAAACCTTGCAAGAGTTTCAAATACATTTAAGCTTTGTGGCTAGGCACCGAGTGGATAAGCAGTTATACTCCTACCGAGAGTACTTAAGGGTAGGGGTACCAGGAAAATGAAGAATTGAGTTTAGTACACAGATAGTGTTAAGAATAACAGAAATGAAGAATTATGAATTCTTTGCTGTACAAGAACAAGACTAGAAACAAATTCTCCTACAGCAGAGATTAGTGGAAGATAAATTATGATAATCTATTACAAAGCAGAGATTTTTTT
Organism: Erpornis zantholeuca; assembly: GCA_013400515.1. Taxonomy (NCBI): domain Eukaryota; kingdom Metazoa; phylum Chordata; class Aves; order Passeriformes; family Timaliidae; genus Erpornis; species Erpornis zantholeuca. The sequence goes on from VZTN01005749.1 coordinate 495,851, forward strand.
TCCAAAAGTGTTTGAAGAAACCAGATGACTTCTGAGAAAAAAGTCTCCTTATTTGAAAACACGTATTTTTCCCCTTCAGAAAAGAAGCATAATAGGGATTTAATCAAACCCTACCTAGTAAACTTCACTTGCCTCTGTAGCACTTCAGCATCTGAATCATCATTCCTTTGGTTAGATATTCTGTATAGCAATGGGCTGCGTTACATGACACAGTTGTCTTTTTGTGGTGTGTATTCAACCATGCCACTGAAATTGGGAAAGATCTTGGGCCAAAATCTGTGATCCTCAGGCTAATGTTTTACATAGCTTTTTTTTTCTTTCTTAATTCCTAAAGTTTCCATTCATTAAAATTAAACAAGCAGCAGTTTCTAATCTTCAGTGACAATGTATAACTTGTTTATACTGTGACTGTCTCTCTGCTACTCCCCAAAAGTAGAGCTTGAATCTGGTAAGAGAGGACTCAATCCTTCCTGAACTGAGGTTCGGTGTAACTACATTTCTTCAGAAGTTTAGACTGGGGATGCCACCCTGCAGCAAGTATTTTGCTTGCCAGAAGTTGAGCCAGGAAGTCGAAAGGCTCCTCCAGAGTCACTTTAGGGACACTGCCCCCCAGCACGGGTTTCAGAGAGGAAAACAATGGCTCATCGTCTTTTCAGAGCAAAGGAGCGGTGACTTAAGAGGGTCCTAATGCAAACAACGATTTTCCTCTCAGCCAAGTGAGTGCTTCCAGCAGATTTGTTAAGAGACAAAGAAGGGAGGATCTAAGTCTGTTTGCACCCACTTTGTTTTCTTCTTGTCTCCTCGCACAGTCAGACTGGTGCGTTTTAAAAGATCGGCAAAGACTGCTGCTTTTGCAGCACATCTGTTTTATAAATCGTCGAAACTAACCTGGAGGCTGACAGAGGTGCACGGAGCGCACCAAGGTGAATGAAGGCTGGAAAGCCTTGCTCAGTGACATCCCCTTTCACCGACACAGGAGCAAAAGGCACTGGGAGAAGCAGGGATGCAGGAAGGTGAGGGAGAGCTGCTTGTCCTGCCCCTTGCCACCATGACAGACCCAAATTAGGGTATCTGAGAGATAAAGCAACACTGGTCACACAAAATTTCAGCGCCTCCTCCACTCCCACTTCCCAATGCTAGTGATTTGTGTTTTCACATTATTCACAGAAAAAACCTCCAAAATCAAACACAAACCACACACACAAACAAAACCAACATCAGTTTATTTCCCCTAATCCGCCTCCCCAAGCATCAGGCACAAGAAAGAGCTTTTCCAGGGACTGAAATTACAGGACCAAGCACTGGGACTCCAGCACCAGGTGGAAATTCAAAGAGGTAATTGTCCAAAAAGTAACCTTGCCCTTCAAACAGGCATCTTCGGTGCCTCCTGATCATGCTGTTGTTGCCACAGAGCTGGCTTTCCTAGAAAGGCAGGTGAGCACAGACTAATAGAACTGCACTGCCGCTAGAGAGTTTTTAAACAGCCACACTCTTAAATGCTGAGGTACAAGACACTCCCCGGAGTGCACACTTTTGCTCAAGGCTTTCTCACCAATGTTGTCAGTATGAGAGACATGTCTTTAGTGCCAGCTCTCGCTGAGCCATCTTTGGTGCTGACTGGCCCAAGTTCAGCCGTTGTGCCTAACTGCTAAACAGCCACACCTGTTGAGGCACCTGGTAGAGATTAATTTTTCCTCCCTTGTACTTGGCCAGTATTGCCTTTGAGGTAGAGAGAGTTTGCGGCCTTTGTCTGGTCCTGGAGTCTGCTTGTCATGTGAAGCTGCTTTTTTGGGGTGTTTTCTCTGTGAGTATGCCACACTTTAATAACACTAGTGATATAAGATATGGAGCAATTTTGCCTGAGTGTGAAGTTGCTCTCACTTTATAGTTGTGCACTTACTTGCTAGGTGTATTTGTGTAGTGAGTAGGTGCTGTTGGTTTCTGTCAGAGAGCATGTGCTGACACTTTGGAATTTTGTTCATGGGTGACTTGTCACAGGTCCTTTGTAAGAAGAATATATAAATAAGCTTTGAATAAATATCTTTTGAATAGACAAAGTTCAAGATGACTTAACACTATATGTAGAATTTAGCTTTGCTTGGGGTGTACACGCTCTTACTGCGGGAAGGAAGAAAATTGTTGGGGCTGGGGGAAGTGTTGCTCTCTAGATCCAGGCCCTTTGATCCAAGGGCACTTCTCTAGCTGGAGAACTTGAGAGCTCTTTTCTGGAGTTCTCAGAGTCCTGAGGAAGCCATGGCTCTAGTGGCTGCCCTAGGCATGCAGCTCTGCATCTGTGTGAACTTAAACAATCTCTTTTACTCTGTGCATTGCTGTCTGAAAGGAAGAAACTGAAACCTCCATTCTGATGCTTTGATGTTCCTTCACTGCTAAAATGTGCACTTAAAGAGCCTTAGCACTTTCTTCTTCTCGGGAGTGGGTTGTTTGTGGCTCTATTTCTTTTAATAAATCGAGTGGCCCAATAGGATCTGACTTGCAGCACTAAATAGCTGTTGCTTAGGCCCTGAAATCCACAGTGTGTGTATTTTGGGCTACTCATAGCCTCATCCAGCAGGCTGAATGTCCATTAGCAAGCAGTGGACTGATCACTGGCAGTAAATGGAGCTGATAATTCTGTTCAGCTGCACTTGAAAGGAATCTTCTCTGTGTGCTCTCAGCCTCTCTGTGTTATCAGCTAATGCCACAGCGAGGTGGGTGATGGGAAACCTGCTTTTTTGGGAGCATATCTTCTGTTCTGGTCACATCTAATATAGATTGACCTTTATGGCCAGGATGCAGTATTACTTCCCTGAAGCCCACCTGCTGGTGGGGGTAAAATAATTCTGGACTTTGAGCTGGTAAAAGGTGAAAATTCCTTTTTCACTCATTGATTCGAAATGTCTGCAGGCCCCTGTATCTGTAGTGGGTTTGACTGCAGTGGTTGCTAAGGGAAGAGCGGGTGTTCTCTCTGAGGAAAATGAGAAAGCAAATTGTTTGAACAACCTGAAGTGCAGGCAGGAAAATCCAATGTGTTATCGTGGTGAATTCAGTCTTTTAGTTTGGAAGGTGATGTAGCGCTTAATTAATTAGTGTTTGCTAAGTGTTTTAAAATTCTGTGAAGAAGTTACCTGAGATTTGTAGAGCTTGCTAATGGCCTTATGCTGTAAGTTTTCAGGGCTAGATTATTATTTAAACTGAGTGCTAGAGCTGTTTCATTAAAGGGTCTGTCAGCACTAAGGTTATTGAAAAGCATTTTAATATTAATTCCTGTTCCTGGTGAGCATGGGGGGAATGCTTCCACCTGGACTGAGGAGTGTTCAAGATCTTGTTAGTCCTGCAACTGCCTTTGTCAGTCTAGTAAATGAGAAGAACTTCTTCCCTACAGATATTTTGTGGTCAGTTAACTTACTACAGCTGAGGCATAGGAGCTGAAGGTGGAGGGACAATGGGAGAGGATGAAGAGAGCTGAGATAATGTAGTACTGGTTTTTGTTTGTTTTTTTTTAAAAGAAAATACACACAAGAATGAAATCCTGAGGTCAAGGGGAAATGAAAGAGAGGTCCTTGGAATCTCACCAAGTCAAGCTGCAAATACTGTGACAAAAACTTGTATACTTGGAACTATTTTGGTTGGACTGAGTATTGCCAGGTTCAGGTTTTCCAGGCTTCCTCCTGAAACCTCACGGTTAACTTTTCCATTTAGTCTGCTTTTGTTTTTCTGATGAAACCTCCAAAATAACAATTTGGCAAGAGAAATCTCTCCTGTGCATGAATTCAAAAAGAACAAGCAGAGCATAAATTAGCATTTGTATTAGAGAGCCACTCGAGAGAATGGTGTCAAAGTCACAAGATAAAAAGCCCTGTGTGTGTTTTGGTGGTCACCTTGCTGATCCATAAGACGCTCTTGACACTGACAATGAAAGCCCAACTAAAGGAGAGGTTCTATGTTTAGGTCTCTGACTTTGCCCTCTAGGAGACCTGAGTATTTCCCTCCATCTCTTTATCCTTGGGCAAGCAAGAACAGCTTTAGAGCACAGCTGGGAAGGGTAAAGCCAATTGCGAGGCCATGAGTTCTCATTAGTAGGTGGCTACTGATGACTTCTGCAAGAAATGAAGGTCGTGGAAAGCTGTGTTGACCCAAGTCCTTACATGAGTGTTTTGTAAGCTGTTTTTAAAACACCATCGACATCTCTGGAACAACGATGGCTCTGCTTTCCCCTCGTGGATGTGTGGCAGGGACTGACTTAGCCAGAGGACAATGTGTGTTGTGTCCTGTATTTAGGATATCTCTGTTTTCTGCCTAAAAGTCAGCTACTCCTTGACTTGGAGTAGCTTATTATACTAAAATAATAAGGTATTTGAATGCTCTGGTAATGCTTGTCACTTTGGTTCCTTGTGTAGATGGACAAAAGTCTGCTGGGAAAAAAATGTAAATATTTCTTAGGATCATCTTGTGTCAGGGGAGGCTCTGAATTTTAAAATAAGTTCATTTGCCTTTGAAGCCTACTCTGGCACAGCCTGTGCACTATTTCCTTTTATTTATTTTCATTTTTATAGCCATTCACTTTAGGAGACTCTCTTTGGGAGCAGTGCAGGAGTCAGTAACTGCTTAGGGGCTTTTGTTTTTTTTTTTTTTTTTTTTTTTTTTTTTTTTGTGTTTTTTTTTTTTTTTGTGTGTGTGGCTCATTTTATGTTTGAGAACTCTTAAAATTGCACAAGGTGAGATGAGAGCCAAACTTGTTGATTAGGAAACCTGTTGTTTGGCAGTAATGGACAGATAAGAATCCTGTTTCTGTATGCACATTGAAAAGGAGCTGATGCAGAGTGAGAAGGTTCCAGCCTCCCCTCAGAGGCACAGGACCTGTGCTAGTGCCAAAAGCCAGAGCGTTGACTTTAACTTAATGATGTGAATGGGAACAGCAAGGCAGTGATCAGCATTTGCTGGGTTTAATACCTTGCACAAACACAGAGATATTAAAAGTACACAGACTAAAGAAGCTGACAGAAGACTACTGGAGTCTTCCTTTGGATGGGATACGAGATGAGTCTCACTGCTCCTCAGTGTTGTCTTGTCACTATAAACAGCCCTGGAAAGTCACTAGTTCAGTTCTCAAGAACACAGGACACCTTCATTCTGCTCTTCCACATCCTCTGTGATAAAACCCATCAGTAGCTGGTTTCACTCCAGGTACTTTCAGGAGCAGAAACAAGAACACAGCTTCAGGCTGTGTGCAGAGTGAAGAAGCAGCATCTGAAGGAAGACTGATTGTTAACACTAATGTTGCAAGCTGCTAGATAAAATGGGATTGCAATACACTGCATGTGAAAAGTGGAACACTGAGAAATGGGAGGGGTTCAGTGGGGTTTTTTTAGTGTTGTTCCCCCTCTCCACCCCTGTCCCTGCCCTGTTCTGTTGTGGACTTGGGTAGGAGCTGGCTCTGGCAGAAGCCAGAGGGCTTCCTTCATCACTCCTGTTTCCATAAGGTTCCTGTTCCACCTCTCTGTGACCCTTTCCCCTCCGTCTCCACCCCTTTTGGCATTTCCACAATACAACACAAAAGCAGAAGTGCAATTCTGTCCCTGGAGTCTGCCATTCTGCATCAAAGCAGAAGTATAGTTCTGAGACAATGAACTCTGCTGCCTATGACCTGCTCAGGTGTTTTATCCTTTCCCAGTGGAAGCATTCAGGGGAGGGAGGCTGGGGACTGCTGGCCACCTTGGAATGGGTGTCAACAAGGGTCTGGTTGCCTGATGGGAGGTGCTTCAAATCCAAGGTGCTTGCTCTGTGAGGAGGAGGATGCAGCCCTTTGAGAGGAGCAATGAGAAATGAAAGGTTCTCAGTGGCAGAAACAAAATTATTTGAGAGGAAGAGCAGCCTGGTGCGCTGGGACTGTGGCCATTAGCAGCAAGCCCAGTGGAGCACTGGCAAAGCAAATAGCAGGGCATGGCTGCTTTAACCATCCCTGCTGTCCCAAGGAGCAAAAACCTCTGGATGGCTGCCAGGACAAAGTTTTGGCACCTGCACCAGGTTGACACAAAGTCCAGGCTGGTTTGCAGCTGGAGGTGGGGGGTGAGCAGGGCAGGGTGGGAGCTGCTTACTTTCTGTCTTTTCTTTAGTTGGTTTTCTTGGCTGTTCCTATGCATGTATAAACATTTCCTCCCTGTGTTCACCCGCCTTTGTTGTTTCCCCTGGTGAATTGATGTTGCTGTTATTGAATGATGATGGGTTTTTTTCCTCTTCTTTTTTTTTTCAAACATGAAGTGAGGTGAATTAATGTGTGGGTGGAAAATGCCACAGGCAAGAAGTGTTTCCCTTGGCATGAAGGGGAAGATCTTTGCCAATCTTTCTGAAGTCCTGTGCTTCTGGCTGAACTGTTCTTGTACCGAGCAGAGATGGACACTAATCAAAGCATATTGTGTTTTGTGCATGAGGGCCATGGTCAGAGATGAAGCTTGATTTTTTTTTAAATGTATTTATTGCCTCTGTTGGCCCCTCATTCTGTAATGGCAGCACCCAGGGCTCTAGATCTGGATGCTGGATCCAAACCTCACAGACTTGGCTGCAGCATTAACTGAGGTCACTCTGATGAGAAGTTTGCTCGTTCTTCTGCCTCCCCACACCAGCTCTTGATGCATTAAGCAGGCTGCTGGAACCAGAGCTGTGTGCATGATGTAACTGCCCAGCACATGTTGAGGCGCTCTGGGAATCTCATTAGCCAGAAAGTTTGAGCATGCCCTCTCCAGTGCTGATGCTATTTTCCCTCTAGCCTTTCCTTGCAGAGGTGGGATTAGCTTCTGACACTACACAGAGCATTTAGGCTGGCTCTGAATCCCTGCTGGTGCCTGCTCTCACTCCAGAAGAGTGTTTCCATCTGAAGCATAAACTATTACCTGCAGTTTAGCCCCAGCTGAAGCTCTGAAGCAGCAGGAAAGAGCAATGATTCACCTCAGCCAGCTACTCCATATAATTCATATCATATGTATTTGTGTGTCATAATAATGAGCACAATTGCTTTACAGTGGAGTAGAATTTCCACTCTTCAGCAACAATAAATATTGCACAGATTTTTTTTTTCTATGTCAAACAAATATCCAGTGCTTGTTATTAAAAGATAATTCTTGTAGCATTAATATCTGTTATTGCTGCATAAACAAAGATGCGCTTGCATGAATGAAAGGTTATCTAAGAACTCCCAATTTTTCCCCCCACTTTTTTTTTTTTTTTTGTTTTATTTTTATAATTCAATCCTACATCTATTTTGGTGGTTGGTTGTTTTTTTTCTCCTCACAAGAGGTTTCCACAACCTCTTGTGAAAAGAAGACTGTAGTTTGCACCTCTGTACAGAGATGATGGGTGACATGTGAGATAATTCTTTAAAAACTAATGGAATACTAAGGCTGGAGTATGTGTGTGGTGACAAGCCACCCCTTCATCTAAAAAGCAAGTGATGCTCCACAGGAGAGGGCTATGAGGAATAAAAGCATTTTGAAGGACTGGGGTGAAAGCCTGCTGCTGATTTGTAGGTAATTAGTTGAAAGGTGTGGTCTGAACAGTTTCACATAATTTTCCTGTGTCTATATTTACTCCTTGGGAAGTAATAGTAATAGGTAATAGTAATAGGTTGTCTTTTGTTGGCTTGAAAAATATAGTAAATTTACTGCTAGGTTTTTTCTTCCTGCTTTTTCTCTTTTGCCCACAGCAGTTAGTAATTGAGTCTAATAAGGAACATAGGTACCTTATAGGTTCCTCTCTTAAAACCAGGCCTAGCAATCAGATAATTGGTTCCTTTCACCAGATGCACAGCTCCAGAACCTGAATGGGGGTTTTTTTGTTGTAATAAATGCTGTATGGACATGTTCTTTGACAGTCTGTCCCCAAGACTCTCCCCATTTATCTCTTGAAATACTAAAGATGCTAGCATGAGAGTGGGGCTTGTGTGGTCAGAAGCTCTTTCCTTCCACCTAGAAGGAAACCTTCAGCACCTGAGTGATGCAAACCCAGATTTAATGGCTGAACTTCAGAAAACCTGAGAAGCCAACAGAGCAGAGGCAAAATTAATTGAAAGTTGGGCTGTAGCAGCCTACCATCAAAATCTGAGACTCTAATGGATAACATGTGTTCCTGCTTTCATTTGTCTGCTTTACAAGAGCCAATATACAGCATTTGCAGGGTTCACAAGGGGGCTTTTCTCCCTCTAGGCTATTAGCTACAGTAATGGCTTATTTAGAAAGTTAGACTTTCTCCCAGCTGGGGGAAAACGTGGCCCTGAAGGAGAGGAAAGGGGGAGGAAGAGGAGAAAACCGAGTATTTTATTTAAGCAACTTAACAATACAATGCCAGAGGAAATGAATCAGAAGAGAGTGATTTCTGCAAGCATGTATGTTTTTGCTTTATGAAAACAAAGAAGTTTAAATCCTGGCCTCCTGAGAGCCAATAGGGCCCATGTTTAACTTAGGATGGCAATATGGGGTCCTGGTTCTGTTGCTACGGGCAGAGGAAGGTATTTCCAGAAGAACAAAGGGTTCTTATCTTGGCTTCTATCTTTTACAACCTTCTAGGAGCACTTCCCAGGATTGTTTTGTTTGTTTAGGGTTTTTTTGTGGTGTTATTCTAGTTGGATTTTTTTGGTTTTTTTTTTTTTTTTGGTTTTTTTTTTTGGTTTTTTTTCCATAAGAAATAATCTTCTTCCTTACCTCACCCTGAAAACACATGGCTCTCTTCTAATGTCATCTTCCAAAGAAAATGAGGTCATCTGCACCTCACACAGTGTGGGCTTGTATTGGTGGTGCTTGGCAGAGTCCCCTGGCTCCTTCCTGCTGCAGGCTTATCCCAGCTTTGGGGAGGCTTAACAAAGCCCTAAGCTGTGCCCCACCAGGGAACTCTAAGGGACCATCTGGCAGGCAGGGACTTTGGAATACTGTAAACAGACCTCTGCTTTTCTTGGACGTGTCTTTTGTGAGGAGGTATGAGGAGGTTTCCTTCCTCTCTGTTTCCTCCGTTAGCATGGTTCGCCCCTTTGGAGAAGGCAGAATGGGAGGATGTGCTCCCAGCCCCACACCCAGGGAGGCATGGAGCAGTCTGCCGTGCATGTATGGTCTGTAGATTATTAATATCCATTTGTGGACAGTTGGTGTGGTTTTGTCTGCATGCATTTCCAAACCGTCCTGGTCCTTTCTAAGGTTGGTTTTCTGGAACAAGCTCTCTGTGGGCTTTCAGTGGCTGATTCATGATTGCTATCGTTAGACTAGGACTGGTGGGTGAGAGGGGTGTTTAATCTTAGCCTTTCACACTGACTGACAGCTGTTTCACACCTCTGGTGGTTTTTCATGGCACTTTCAGTATGTGCTGATGCTGAACTGGAAATACTGCTCTTTTCCCTCTCCATTAGGGCATCTGAATAATTGACTATCTGCAGATATTCTGAAACATCAGCTCCTCTTTCTTCCTTCACTCTAAAAGCTCTTTTTCCATGTATGCTGGTACTTTCCAGTGGGCTTTTTGTGCATCTTGTATTGCCCAGCTAATTTATGGATAAGTGGTGACAGCAGTCAGGGAGTGAAATTCTGCTCTGAACTTCCACAGCCCGTATCCCACCTGCCTCTCTCTGTGCAGTTTTTCCTGGTTCCTGACTGCAGGCCCATGAAAGCAGCAGTGAAGTGTTTTGAAGCAAGTCTCTGACCTCTCCTCTTGCATGTTTGGAAGGAGCAGCATTTTTCCCTGCTACAGCACTGGCTGTGGCTAGGCAGGATGTGTGTCCATACATAGCATGCAAGTAGGTCAGGGGGAAAGATGTTTTGGATGTTCTACGTGACCTTGCTATTCAGGCCAGAGCACAAATTCTTGTGGTTTTTGTCTTGACCTGATGTAATGGAGCAGCCCAACAGGGGCTGGACATTAGGGGTGATGGCTGTGACCAAGAGTGATGCCAACAGAGGCTGTGCAAGACCGTCTGTTCCCAGAGCCCAGGGCTGCAGTACCTGGTGACAACAGCTTGCCTTCTTCTCCCAGGCAACCAGCGACAGAACAAGAGGACATGGCCCCAAACTGCACCAGGGGAGGTTCAGGTTGGATATCGGGAGGAATTTCTTCACTGAGAGAGCTGTCAGGCATTGGAACTGGCTTCTCAGGGAGGTGGTGGAATCACCTTGGATCTCCTTGAGCACCAAGAAATCATGTGACACTCAGTGCCATGGTCTAATTACCCGGGTGGAAATTGTTCAAAGGTTGGACTCGTTGATCCTGTGTAGCATCGCATGGTGCAGTGGTACAGGAGGATGCTACCTTCCTAAAGTGGCTCTAGCTGGAGAAGGAGCTCCGGTGGGTGGCAGGGACACATCGCACACACGGGGTCAGAGGCAGACACACCTCACACACTCACGCACACAGGGTCAGAGGTAGGCACACCTCACACACTCACACACACAGGGTCAGAGGCAGGCACACCTCACACACTCACACCACACACACACACGGGGTCAGAGGCAGGCACACCACACACACTCACACAGGGTCAGAGGCAGGCACACCTCACACACTCACACATGGGGTCAGAGGTAGGCACACCTCACACATTCACACCTCACACACACACACATGGTCATAGGCAGGCACACCTCACACTCACACAGATGCAGGCACACCTCACACATGCTGTCAGAGGTAGGCTCACACACCACACACACTCACACACGTGGCTGGCAGCAGGCACACCTCACACACACCATCAGAGGTAGGCACACCTCATACCACACACACTCACACCACACACAGTCACACACGTGGCTGGCAGCAGGCACACCTCATGCACAGTCACTAAGCTCTGGAGAGCAGGCAGGCAGATAAAGACATGAGAGGGGCTTTGCTACAGCAGTCCGGTGCTGATTTATTCACCTCTACACCCAAGCAACCAGAGACCAAATGCCAAGAACAACAGCATGACCAGGGTTTAAATATAGGGAAGAAAATGGTTGAGAGAGCATCAGGGTCCGTTGGGCTGAGGGCACAGGAGTGGAGCAAAGGCAGGGGTAAGGTGGAGCTCCCAACAAGGAGTCAATGTGAATGTAGGGGTGGAGAAAGGAGGGCATGAGGAGAGGAACTTTCTAGGCAGGAGCCATAGAAGGGAAAAAGGGGAGGGGAAAGCCAAGAGGCTAACTGGGATACATAGAACTGAGGAATATTACATAATTGTAGCAAAGTATTATGGGGGTAGGCTTTTTTCTAAACTTAGTTTTATGCTTCAGGGGCTTCCTTCCAGGACATTACAATAGTGGGTTCCTGGGTCTCCACAATCCTGGAGGTCTTTTCCAATGTTAATGGTTCTGTGACAATGGCAGGATCCACTGATAGGCCTAAACAAGGTAAGAACCAGGTCTGGGGGAGTCCAGCTCTGAACAGCAGGAGGCCAGACTGGAGATGGAGCTACCTTGAGCATTGGGAAGAGAATTATCCGGTGCATAGAATCAGAACTAGCCTTATCTGCAGCACAGGTCCGGGGTTTTTGGGAAGCTAGGACACGGCTGCACACAGGTGTGCCAGCACGTGGCCACAGCAAGGGCTGGGGTTGGGGGCTGAGCTGAGCCCATGGACAGGAGGTCATGGTGTTGGGACCCAGGTGAGGCTGCCAAGGCCATAAAGGCCACAGGTGTCCTCAGGGCTCTGAGAGGATTGAGGGGCTCTTTGTTTTTGTGAAAAAGCACTAACTGGTCAACATGCTGTCATAAAGCATAGTTCGCAGTTTCTGTGTCCAAGAGAAAGCATAATTACAATTTCCTTGCTAATCAACAGCATTTTTGAAAAATGGCACCAAAAATGCATTGGTCAGAAACCAGTGGAAATAACATACCAGTGAAGTGTGCGTGTGAGAAATAAAACAGAAGAATCATATGAGTAATTGGTTGATCTCTTTATAGGATGGCTGAAAATGCATCTTCTGAGACACACAAATTGGGGGAGTCTGAGAAGGCCTGGGAGGGTATTCTGTCATTCCAAGCCATGTGTCCCTTGTCTTATCCTTGTCATATTCTCATGGATTTCTCTTCAGATCCCCGTGTGAGGAGTTGATTAGCAAAGCATCAATTCTGCTATCATATAAGTGATACCTCTGAATGCTAATAGACACATCTTCATTTGAAGTATTATTTCTCCTCAAAAGAACCTCAAAAAGGAGAACTAAGTGAGAGTTACTGACAAATGATCAGCATTACTTTTTGAACTGCTGCCCAAAAAATCTGTATATTCTTCTGGTTTTAGTTTAGCAAAAATATAAGGGATCAAAATAGGACTTTTTAAGGAGGAACTCTCATTAGGGCTGCCTGTGTGTGATGAGATGTGCTACTGCATGGAACTGGACCACAATATTAATTCTATTTAGCCCAGTCTTATAAGACCTTTTGGGGATGGTGGGAAGGGAATAAATTGCAAAGATCTAAGTCCTTGCTTTAACCTATCCCACAGCTGAGCACCAGGGATGTCTGGTCAAGATACAGGAAAGGGCTTTCAAACATACTTTTTCACAAGTATTTTTAATGTCTCTTGGAAAAATTGTGCTGGATGTGAGCAAGGGTTGCTTCCTGCTGTCAGTTTTATTCTTTCAGCCATGATTAGAAATGCTAAAATACTATTAAACAGGTTTCTCAGCCTTAATTCTAGTTGAACCAGAGTTAGGAAATTCTGCACATCTCCTTGGGTGTTCCTGGAACTTCTAGCCCCAAACTGCAGATGCAAGAAGTCTGCATGAGATGAGTTATTTTACAACTTGTAGTACATCAATCTTGGAGGATCCATGAACACTTTCTGAGAGGCCATAAAAGATAATTATCATCAGGCTTAAGTGCCCTAAACAGATTTGCACTTCCACTGGAAGAAGTACAAGGATCTACAAAGGCAAAAAAAGCCTTGAATGAGTGCCTTAAATAACTCTGCCTACAAGGAACTCATCATGTCTTAAGTTTATCTTCAGTCATAACTGACATATGGAGACAGCAGTAGGACTTCATTTTGTTTCTTGTCCTGTACCCCTGAGCTGATTCTCTAATTATAATAGTTTTTCCCCTCAGTCAGGCATTAATTTTGCTTTCTTTCCTCTCTGCCTGGGCACTGAGGTTAATTTCTGCTGCTCTATAAAACCTGTTTGAAATTAGCCAGTAAGTCCTAAAGCTATTGGAGATGAGAGGGACTCTGTGTGTGTGCCCATCCACACGTGTGGATGTGTTAATAAGCTGCTTAAGCTTCATTTCCTTAAGGAACAAAAGTAACAACCTTGAGAAAATCAGACTAAAAATTATTTTTTTTATGGAGTAGCTGTAGAAACAGATACTGGATCAATTAAGCAGCCTAAGGTGCCCCCCACCCCATGCAGTTGCCATGTTTTAGGAACCTACAAGTCATAAATGCATGTGCGACCTTTTCACAGATCATAGAATCCTCGTGATTATTTGAAGGATTGTTTATTAGAAGATGGATGGTTGGGAATAGATCAGAACCCTCCTCTCCTAATAGCACTGAAACTGTTCTTTGCCATGTGAGGTTATGATTTGTGTGATTCCCAAGGCATTCATCCAGTGGTGTTTGGTTGGGTTTTTTTTGGCTATGTATTGTCTAAATTTGCAGACCTCCGTCCAATCTGTCATGGACTGAGAACTGCAACAACCATTTTTGCAAACTCTGCTTTTAATATCCAAACTTATCATCGTGTGGAGTAAAATTGTTTGCAAACAAATGTGTTTTCTGCCAACAGACCCTTAGAACTGGGGTCATGTCAGCAAACTTCTTTCCTTTCATGTACGACTATAGATGAAAACCATACTTGACTCACTTATATAAAATCATCTGTTAAATTACTTATACTTGGATAGTTACTAGTTGGCTATATTTTTTCTCCAAGAGGAATATCAGTGTTTTTTTTTTTAAATTAGTAATGTGTAACTGATGGGATTGTAGCTTAATTCCCTGCCTTAGCCATGAAGGGAGGGATCCCAGGGTGCAAAGCTCTGGCATGGGTAAAATGAATTCCTCACTGGGGATAGTCTGCAAGGCATATGCTCCCAAGTTGGTTAAATTTCTCGAATAACATCTCCCTTGCTATTTGATTCAGGGGAAACAGCCTCAGCTCTCTTTGCAGGGGCTCTGATGATGTGCGTCAGTGGGGAAATTTGAGGAGGTAAATGACCACAGTTCATCAGCAGCTCTTCTTTTACATCATGTTTCTGATCAGCGGGTGTGCTTCTCCTGATGAGCTGCAAATGTGTACTTAATATTATATTAGCTATTAAATCCCAAAGTCAACAGTTTCCCTGGTAAGTTCAGAACACTTAAAACATTACTCTGTATTTAAAAAAAGAAGTGGGTTTTTTTCAGTGTAAAAGAAGCCTTATTAAAACATTTACAGATACTTTTATGATGTTGTATTGTTTTCCAAAAACAGTGATCAACTGTGATGGATACATTTGTCTGTCGTCATTTTCCACCCCCTGGAGCCTCCAATCCCTCTTCAAGAGGAGAAAGTGTTTCTCCTTTTCCAGGATCTGGAGAAGGCCCAGACTTTTAATGCTTTGTTATGAGCATGAATTGGAGCCTGGAGACCTAAAGCAAATGTGGAGGGTATTGGGGCACTGTGATCTCCTTGCAGTGGGGTGAAGGGTATTGTCATGTGAATATCCCATCTCCTGCCTGTGGAACACTGAGAGGAGAGACCCCTCGGTGCTTCCTGCAGCTGCCAGCCTGCTTAAACCCCTCAGGAGGAGAGAATGAACACCTCTTTTTGTGTGCCACCCTTCTCGTCCTCTCTGTGACAACATAAGAGAATTGCAATAACAACTCTGCCAGGGCTGTCGACTGTTGGGCTTGTTGATGCCTTAAATGGCTACCTAGAAACAGAGACTTAACAGGAATAAAGGAAAAAAAGGTGGTATATATTAGAAAGGCCTTCAGGTGCACACTTCAGGCTCCAGAGGTTTTGCTTCAGTGAATTTCAAAGTGGACATCTACAGGTCACGAGTGCTTCACACTTTTAAAACAACATAAATTCACCAACCAGAACCCAGCCAATGATGTGATTTTCCCCAGCTTGCCCCCCTGTCCCCAAGATGATGGTTTACAGTTCTTGTTTCTGGGTGTCCTTGAAGGGCAAGTTAGAGGTTTTGTCTCTATCTTAGCATAGAGAACAGCATTTAACAAGCTACAGAAAACTTCAGAGTTACACTAGCAGTACAGGATTTGAAAAATATAAAAGTTAAAACCTAAGGCATCATTGTAACATCTGGATTTAGACTTTTATGAAGCTCAGCAGGAATTCTTGAGTCCAGGCAATGACACTGGTGTCTCTGTGGTAGTAACGTGAGCTCACTCTGGAAATGACAGTGCCCTTACAGTGGGGAACGACGGGCCTGAACCCACTTTAACAGGGAGAAGCTTCCCTGTTGACCTCACCATGGGGTGAATTAGGGTCCCAAGTAAATGTCAGCTCCCCTGTTTTAGTGCTGCAGGAAGGAATTGCTTGGGTAAACACCATAAGCAAATGGTGTTTACCCAAATTCCAGGCTGGCAGCAAGTTCTTACATCCCTGGAGGAACAGAGTGTTGTGAGCAAGTTTAAAGATGACATGGTGTTAAATGGATCTCTGCTGCCTAAGAAGAAGGTAAATGGTGAGCAGAAGAAAAATGGATGTGTATTTGTGTCCTGGGAATGTGCAAGCACTCTGTGAGCAGTCGTGGTGCTGTTCTGAGCTCCCCAGGGCACTGCCCTGTGCTGTGTGATCTGATCATGGTGTGCAGCCTAAGTGGTGGGTTCTGACCCCCAAGCAGATGTTTAGAGGTCTGCCATAAACATTATCAGGACCTTGGGTGCTTTTAGGGGAGTAGAAAGAAGGATGGCCCTGACAGTGCTGTTAAACCTGAGCTGGTGTGTCCCATATGGTGGGTCTTGACTTCTGATGGGTTCTGAAAGGGTTCAGAGAGGTGCCAGGTTGTTTGGGCTCAGGTACAGCACTGCCTGCAGTGAGTCTGTAGTGTTCTTGCTCCAATGTGGTGCCACTCACCTCTTGGTTTGGTTTTTTTAATAGTGTAAAAGGGATATTTGTGGAGTTTTGAGCTTCTTTTTTGACTTGGGTTATGTGTTGATTTTGGAAGCTGTAAGCATAGGGGTAAGAATCAGCAGCTGGAACAGTATGTGTTTTTCCTTTCTCCCTCCGTACAAAGCATCAACGTCTTCAGCCAGCTCTGTGCCACTGAACCACATGGCTGCTCTAGCCCATGTGATTCAGGCCTCTAGAATCACCAGGTCTGCAGTAGTTGATGTTTTTGGGTTTTTTTTCAGGGTAAAAGGGATGAGAACAGGCTTTAATTACTGGCTGAAAATGTTTAAAGTGGCACAAGAATATCTATATGCATTTAATGGTAGGATGGTAGGAGCTCAGCACATGTGGGGTTGGGAGAGGGTCAACTTTTGCATTTGGTGTTTGCAGCTGGTTCTTCTCTCTACCATCCCAGGCAGAGCCTAGCTGCTGCCCACGAGGGTTCTGTGAAACCTGCTGAGCCAGAGGTGGGTTCCTCTGGCTGAAAGAATTCATAGTCAGCCCTACTTGATCATTTGACATCATGGGCAGGAATAGATCCTTGGGTTGTTTTTTGGAAACACACCTGATGAGAAACTAAGACTCAGTGGAAAGATAATTTAGCTAGATAAAGTGGGAAATTGCAAACCATATCAAGCAGTGTAAGAAGATGAAAATGCTTCCCAGGACACTGGTGTATTTGAGTGAAAGGAAATCACTGACTGATTAATTCTGTCTCAAGAGAGAAAAGGGGGTTATTTCTAAGAATTTGGTAATGTGATGCAGTAATTACATCTGCAAAGTAGTACAGGAATGCTGTGTGTTAAGGTCTTTAAATTAAAAGATGATTATGCGATTCAGAGATTTTTATAAAGCTGTTACTAATAAGTTAGTTTAACTACTGACCCATTAGACTTGCTAATAAATACTCATTAATAGTTCTATAAATCAGCTAGTGGTTAAGACTAATCAAGACACCAGAAAGTATGTTATTTTTAAACCAAGTAATATAGCTTGAAAGGAAAAATTATTCTACTCCTGTCTGCAATTATCTTGCACTGGAGTTACTCCTCATCACAAATAACTCCTGACTTGCTAATGTGAAGGGAGTCAGGGAGTAGATTTAGGTCTGTAGTGTCTCTGTGGGTGGTATATTTGTAGTGAAGAGTGCAGGGTGGCAAACGCTGTTGTGTAACGGGTGGCCTGAAGGTGCAGCCCATAACTCTCCCTTCATTAAAGCGAGGGAGAGCTATCTAAGCAATAAGAAATGCTTTGTCTCTCATTTCTGGCATGCTTGTAATGTATTTTGGAAGTTGCAGGCTGGCAGACTGAGACTTGTCTGCAGAAAGACAAATACCATGCAGCCTTTGAGGCCTGTGAGGAGCCTCCTTCCACCGATGCATTTTAATTGACCTCCATGAGAGCCTCGCAAAATAGGTCTGAATAAAAGGAACAGTGAGAGAAGGTGGGTTCAAACAAGAATGCACTTGCACTGTTTGCAGGTGTGATAGTTGCTGCCATGTAAAGCAGCACGGAGTCTGCCCTTCCTCGTGACAAGGATTTTGGGAGCAGTTTCCAGCCCACCCTACAAACACTGTAGGTTGGGGATTCCCCAGAGAGTCCTTACTCACCTTTCCCATCGCCCGTTCCCAGCTGCTGCACAAGAGGTGGGTTCAGCACTGGTGAGAGGTGGTTTGACAGCTCTGAGGACATGTTCAATCCCCAGCCAGGCACGAGCAGCAGCAGCTCTTGGTGCTCCAGCTCAGTCCTGCCCTGCAGGGTGGCCTCCCTGCCAGCTCCTGCTTAATCCCTGGCCTTGCCGGGGCCACGAGGAAAACCGCTAATGGGTACCACTTGTAAAGGCTTTTTCGGATGTGTATCAACAAGCCTGAGCACCAGCTGCCCCACAGCAGCTCCACTGCAGCTGCTGAGAGTGAGCAATTGCTGCTGCTACCAGGCTGAGCTGTGTTTGCGCCTTTGCTTTGGGGTGAAAGCTGCCAGTGCCAATCCCTGATCATCCAGGCTCCTCTGGGCCACAACAACTGAACTGAATAACTGAGGGTAGCAAGAAAGCACTGAATTCTCTCTATAGAGATCTACCCAGAGGCAAAGAGAAGCTCTGCTACTGCCTAACTTGGGCTGAGATGGCTCTGAGGCTGTCTCATGCCTCAAAAGATGCTCTGTGCAGGGGCCAGTAGCACCAGGGGAGGGTTTGTGGCAGAGGTGTCGATATACAGTGTCTCAGGTGTCTGGAGAGCCTGTGAAGTAGGAGAGGGGTGAGGGTGGGAGAGCAGGAAAATGCGAGACAAATTAAAGGTAAAGAAATCCACCCCTGAGGTTGTGGTTGTGTCTCTGATGCAGGGGACATGGAAGTACCCAGGAGACAAGCAGCAATATTCTCTTGGGATTGTCCCCAAGCTGCTTCCCAGCTGGTTTGACTTTTTCTGTCCTAACAGTGATCCTGGCAGCAAGGAAAAATGGTCTGTTTCCAAAGGTGATGCACCTCTTCAGGCCTGTAGATTTGTGTCTCCTGTGCTAGTGGCTATAAGCAGACCAGACCTATTTTAAAAAATGTGGAGATTTGTTTTATGCTTGTTTGGGGTATATTTCTTTTGCTCTGGATACAGTTTTTTAACTCCCCAGTAATAGCAGAGCACAATGGGTAAACTAGATTTCCTTCATTCTGAAGAGGAAGGTACCTGAATGTCAAATACCCGTGGGAGATGGAGGGAAAGGGCAGAAATTTTGAATAAAAATATTTAATTGGAGCTTGGCATGGAGCAAACTTAAAGCGGGGGGAGGGGGAACCCCTTGCATTTGACTTTTAATTCCATAATATTATTGTACAGAGGACTTAAGAGCAAGATGAAAAGGCTTTAACATTTGAGGAGTTCTCTTCTCCATAGTCAATTTGCTCCATCCAACAATAGTCTGTCTCTGCATCCACCTTATTTAACAGAGGTCAAGTAAAGAAAGAAGTGCAGAAATAATTGAAATGCACTCCACTGAGGAATAATAAGTGATTTTTTTTCTTTCTTTCCCCTGTAGCCAAGACAGAGATAAGTAATTATTTGTTAAACCTAGGATTCAACATATAAACATTAAGGAAAAAAACCCAACAAACCAAATGTTTTCCTTGAATTTCCCACCTGCTATTCCACTGGCTCTAGGAAGAAAAAGTAGCAGGTTCATATTCCTGTATTTCACCATCCAGGCATGTGGCTGAAGGCTCAATTTTGGCAGGAGCTGCTACCCTTTTCCCCTTTGCTTTTAATTTGTCCCTGCTAGTCACAAAATATAAAAATGCAGCTGTTTCTTGTATTTATTGCCTGCTGATTGTTGTTCAGCTCTAGTTTGCCTCCTTGTATTTGTGATGAGGCACCTGCCACCATCAGTACAAGGGTGACTGAGGTGAGATGAGCTTTTTGCTTTCTGTGCCAGAGCGAGTCAGCCCACAGTGAGCAGAACATCTGGTCAGAAAATACCTGTTTGCTGAAACACAAACTCTTGGTGTTGCATGGTGCTTTCATAAGGATTTCTGACCATGGAGAGATGGGCAGAGAGAGTACATGGACCATAAATTTCTCCAGAGGTGCTGGAGAGATGTTCAATGATTCAGATGAAATTAAATGTCGGAATTCTCTCCTGGTGTTGCCAAGAAGCAGATGCTCAGCAAAGGCTAAAGCAAGAATTCCCTTGAATACCTTCCTTCTTTCTGCTTTGGGCCTTCCTGAGGCAGAAGTTGTTTCTGGGTCACTGTGTTTGAAAACCACTGATGGATGGATTCATTCTTTCTCAACTTGTCCAAATTTTTCTTGAAATCTCTTACAGGGAATATTTTGTTTGTGTTTTCTCTTTATGAGGCTATAGAACTAATAATTCTGGTTTGGAGAGGTATTGAAGGCCCGTGTTGCTTAAAGCTAGGGAATAATACCAGCTGACTTCAACAAAACTACTGGCATGCTCAATATTTGGAAGATAAATAATCTCCTGAGTTGAAAGCACTGGGTTTTTACCCACCCTGCTTGAGATAAATGAAGGATATGTTTATAGCAACATGCTACCCCAAATACAACCAATAAGGATCTCTAAGAAGAAGACTTAATGCTTTGTGTTTACAACACTGTATTCCCAGATAGAGCATAAGAAGTCTGGGTAAGACTTGGGTTCTTTCTTGTTCTAAATACTTAAACCCACTCTCTGGATCAGTGGCTTGTAGCTCTGCTATCTAGAAGACAAAGTAGTTCTATGTATTCCTTTACCAATATTATTCAGGAGGATTATGGTCTTGTTCTTCCCCTTAATTTTGTCCAATTATTCCTTCAGAGACAATGTATAAGAAAAAATGATTTATTCCTACCTCTTATCTACAACATAGAGCTTTTGACTTCCTTTGGGAAGGTGTTTTGCACTCCAATGAGTTTGTTATTGCAAGTCAGTAATTCCTTTTTTTTTTTCCTCCTCATTGCCCTCCTCTAAAGCATCTTATTCTGATCCAGTTAGGTTTGCCCAAGCTATAAGGACTTAAAATAGTGGCTCTCTTAGGTAACACTGGTGTGGGAGACAGGAGTTTGATTCCTGTTTCCTTAAGTGAGGGAACTTCCTTCAGGAAACAACACTTGTGTGACCAGCATCTCTCTGTTGTGATGGAGAAGGTTTTCCATAATTGGCTGGAGCAATAATCTGCTGACCTTGGACCTCTGTGATCAGCCCTTACCAGCTGCTTCAGTGGGAAAAGGCAGAGGCACTGAAGGAGTAAACCTCCTCAGGAAAGCTCCTCTCTGATAGCTGGAGATGGGCTCTGTGCTGATTTGTGAGGATCTAAACCCTTTTATACTTAAGAGGGTGTTTATTTTGCTTTCAGATTGGCTCTGGAGGTGCATGTGCAACAGATTTTAAGTTGTCTGCATTTTTCAGTCAGTGGATGGCCTCATTTGCAACTTGATGCTCTTTTCTTGGAAAGGCAACAGAAGCAGACAGATCTTTTATATCATTGTTTTTAAATGAGCTTTCCATTCTCCTACCTTCCTCTGCATCTTGGCCTCTGAGTTGACAACATTGGCAGTACTTTCCAGGCATCTTGAGTGTCTCTGTTGTAAAGATTTAGGTACTAAGCTGGTCTCCAAGTGTTTAAAGTGCATTAGTGGAAGATGTAAATCCAGTTGATGGTGACTGTCCAGACCACAGTAAGGCATTAATTAATCTCAGTGTATGTATGAGGTGATTTCCTAAAAATGGGGAGAGTTTGCAAAATATCCTGGAAGCCATTAAGCGTTCTCAGACTAAAGACGAGAATCCAGAGGGGCAAAAAAAGAAGGGAGTGCTTTCTTTGGAACTGTTTCTTGGTAAATACCTTAAGGCATTTGAGTTAGGGATGAAGGGCCCAGCTTGGACACCAGGAGATGTCAGTGGATTCTCTGGCAGTGCTAGTGAAGTCTGTGGTGTGGTTTTATCTCCCAAGATTCAAGAGGGATGTTCTGCCTGTAGCAGTAAAAAGGACCAGATCTCCTGGAGTGCCTCAGGGCCCTCTGCTTCCTTGCTGGGCAGGGTACATGTGCCTGTAGGGAACTGTGTTTCATGGAGAATATGTTTTCTTATCTTCTTGGTGCTGGCCAAGTGTCAAAAATGCTATGTAAGCAGAACTATACATAGATTTGTGGATCTCTTAGAGTTGGGAAGAAAAGAGATGCTTGTATGTGTATGAGAAATAGTGCTTTGTTGACTTTAAAAATAGGTATTTTATTTAGATATTAATAGACTATTAATAGACTAATTCTAAGGAAAGCTTGCTGTATTTCTGTCCCAGCTCGCCCTGGGCTGACAAATACTTCATATGTGATAATTTTGTTGAATTCACCACCTTTGCTGTTTCCCTACTAGACCTGGCTGTGAGGAACCCCAAACATAGAGCTTTACGTGAAACAGACCTAATGTAAAGGAGATAAAGCAACTGTTAAGCAAAAAATGCAGGAATTCCAAGTCCTGCAGCGTGACCAACACAGTGTCAGCATGAGTGCTGCCAGTAACACTCAGCAACACCAGGGTGAGAGGTGCTGGCTGGTAAAATCTGTGCTCCTGATGAGGAGCACGTGAGCAGCAAGCTGCTGAACTCCTGGTGCCTGCTCGCTCTGAAACCTTTCTTTGTTCCTGGCCCTTCCTTCAGAGCTTGTGAGCCACTTCCCCTCTCCCCTGAAGAGAAGTGCTTTGGAAAACAGCATCCCAGGGCGCCGTGTTTGTTGACTTTCACGGACTTTGAGAACAAAATCACTCCACATACCTGCAGAGATGTTTTCCCCTTGACTGCTGACTCTGTAGATTCTCCCTGGGTGTTGAAAGTCAGGCTGGTTTTCTTATTGAGGTCTTGTTGAGGATGCAAACCCTCAGGACAATTGATCCTTTTGGAGGTGCTGTGTACTCCTCTGGAGCATTGCTGCCCTCTCTGCTGTGGCACATGTGGACTGTGCAGCACCATCAGCATCTCCCTCCACCACACCTGTGACAGGGACAAAGAGGGCTTTGCAGCTGCCTTTCCCTACGAGGTGGAGGTTGTCTGAACTACTTGGAAGAGGGGATTAGCCATGGTGATGGGCAAGCAGAAGGGAAGGGCAGTGTCACCCCCTCTGTGTTTTCAGCTTGCTTTGCCCATTCCCAGTAAAACAGGGACTTGCCCAGGAGGTGGTGTTGGAGTTGAAAGGTTCTATGGCAACTATTTGCCTGATCCCTTAAATGGCTACCTAAAAACAGAGACTAGACAGGAATGAGGGAATAAAGGAAGTGTTTATTTGAAAGGCCTTCAAAGGTTACACCCTGGGGGTCCAGAGGCTCCTGCCTCAGTGGATCCCAAAATGGATGACAGGTCATGAGTTCTTCACACCTTTATAGGTTTGGTCCATTTGCATATCAGCATAAATTCACCAATTAAAACTTTAGCTAATGATGGAATTTCCCCAAGCTTTCCCCCCCTCCCCAAGATGAAGGTTTGCACTTTGGGGCCTAGGAGGGCTTGGGTATCCTTGAAGAGTGAGCTGGAGAGGCTTTGTTATGTCTGTCTTGGCATAGGAGAGCAGTACCTAACGAGCTACAGGGAACTTCAGAGTTACTGCAGGCAGTACAGGACTTGAAAAAATATAGAAGTTAAAACGTAAGGCATCAAGCCTGGGACTGAGAACTCTTGATGAGCTCCTCTTGCTCTCTGAGACTTGCAATGAAGGGTCAGATACATTTGAGTTTTTTCTCCCTCTACCCACCCTTTTTTTTTTTTTTTCTTTAAGGTGGAAAAGGCCATCAGGGGTGTGCCTCCTCCAGTCCATAAACCCTTAATAAGGATGTCTGTGAAGTGCTTGATGCTCCATACATACCACGGGCTGTGAAGTTGCCTTGCTTCCATAGCAACCAGTGATGTTATCAACACAGGACCAAGCAGATGTGGGAACTGCTGTGTGGCCTCCCTGTAACCCAGGAAAGGGTCAGCAGCTCTGCCATCCCTCACCCAGTTCCCCTGCTGGTTTGAGCCTTAGCAGTGTGGTCTTGGCCAGCTCGGAGCTTATCCAAAAACTTTATTGATGTGTACACTAGCAGTCTGTTAGAGTTGTCTGTGGTTTATGTCCTTTGTTTTATGTCCTTTGTGCTTGTCTGAAACGCTGATGGTGCTCAGGAGCTTTTTGTGTAATAACCACCAAGAGAGTATTGAAAACATCCCTCTGTGTGGGGGAAACCAGAGAATCTGAGAGCATGTTTCCCTGGGAAAAGATAATTTATATGTGCTTGCCAGTACTCTCTGCAGCTAAATAGCTTCTCGGTCTGATTCACCAGTATATTAAAGCTGTTCTTTAGCACTCTCAGAGTACAAAATGGTTTTATAGCAGATCAAGTAATCACTGGAGAGTATCTCCTGGTGTTGGAGGACCTTATGCCTAGTATGGTTGTCATGGTAGCTCCAGCTGTCAGCATCAGGGATAAATCCAGTGAGAGATCCAGCATCAGTTTCTTTGTAGGATCCCTTCCTTCTTGGGATTTTCAGGTTGTTTCAGGCTTATCTGTTACTCTGACTTTTAGTAAGGAGACATATAGAGCTCAGGTAGACAGTGTAATCAAAAATCTTTTTTAGAAAACAAGGGTTGCTTTCTTGTTTTCTTTTCTTTTCTGTGGAATGTTCCTTGAATGAATGGTAGAATTGGGCTAAGTTGTTTTAAATTCAATGTATAGGTTTCCATTTTAAATTGCAATAGCTAATCGTTAAAACTAAATTATCACTCTGGGTTTGAAAGCAATTTAGTTGTATGTATACTTTCACTTCTCTAAATGTGTGTATTTATTTTTATGTAGAGAAGTATTAATTTTCATAATGACTGTACTAAGTCTGAGAGCAATTCTGGTGAGGGGGATTAAATTTGATTTGCAGGCTTGAGCTCAGTCAGTACCACATGGAAACAGAACCCAGGTGTTCCTCTTCATTTTGCTCTAACACTGCTGCTTTTAACTATGAATTCTTAAATACATTGTCTAGTTAATGTGAGTAACATTCCTTGTACACAGTGAGTTTACATTGCGCAAGGCAATTAAAGGTAATGTGTAACAGGGTTGGCATGGATGAGACTGTTGCAATATTGGAAGACAGAAGAGTCTTGATGGCACTGGGCACCTCACATGTAGCAGAAGATCCACTGTGGAGGGCTTTTTTATTTCTTTTAAGCAGCACTATGAGCAACTTTATTCCTATAACTTAGCGTTTTTTCCCCAGACTGCACACCACAAGTGTTCCCACCCCCAATAAATCCAGCAGACTATCACTTAGAATACTGTTTATTAGTTTCTAAAATCAGTCAGTAACAGCCTTCTCCTGCTAATAAAGTTCAGTAAATGACTCTTTTTAGACAGAGAAGATCTTAAATTTTGACCAGGAGGCATGACTGAAAAAGGCTTAGTAAATTAAAATCTGTGACAAGCACCAATGCTTTATTTTTAATGGAAAGAAAATTGTTCTGTAGATGCTTCTCTCCATGCTTTAATTTTGAGCTCTGCAATATTTATTGGCTGTGACATTGAAGAATAATCATGTCTCCTACTTTGCCTGTGTTTTTAAATGCAGGGGTGAGGGTGGTGTGTGAGCACCACAGTTATTCCAGCCAGCTCCTCCAGGAGAGGTAACGGTGTGTGGTCCTCTGGCTCAAATCATTAATTTAAGGTACAGCCTGTTGCATGCTCTGCAGTGATCATATGTCCCTGCTGGGATACACAGCCAGGAATGGCTTCACCCAGCACAATCAGCCTTTGGCCTGGGTTGGTTGTTGCTGTAACCCCCCAGGCCACTTACGTTTTCTCAAACACATATGTCATTTGATTTGAAGTCTTTTTTTATCCTTGTTTTGGTGTTTTGGGGTTGGTTTTTTTTGTTACTCAAGACTGCAGACAAAAAAGTGACAATATTTTTGTTGCTCTTGATATTGACGTTTGTAGTTTTTATTTTGACTTACTTTGATGGTAAGACAGTCCCCAAAACAGTAGAATTACCAGCAGAAATATTTCTAACCCCTAGAAAGCAACATTCAAAGAGCATGCAGCCTTTTCTGTTTCTGAGGAAAAGCTGACTTTCCCAAACAGCACTCAATGCTTTTTCTCTCCCCTGCTCTTAAGAGTATCTCCTGAGCAAATGCTGGTTTGACTGCATGCTAAATCCCTCACCATATTTTAATTCACTTGAAGCTTCATTTACTGAATATAAGCCTAGGCCCTACTGGGACCAACAATTCCTTGGCATTTTTAGCGTGGTTTCTACTCGTGTGATGACTGGTCATGTCTTGTCCTCCTGAAGGCACCAATTCTGCCATTCTTCTCTAATGTGAGGAGCAGGAGTGAGAGCTGAGAGCACAGAAGAGGGTTCTCAACCACCTCCTGTGGCCCCTGGGGACAGCCAGGAGCTTGCATGGCTCAAAGTATAATTTCAGAGCTGATTGTCCTCTGCTTCCCCAGTGCGCCTGTGGCTCTTTGCAAGCAGTGAAGTCACAGCATAATGTCCTCATCTCCAGTCCCCTTGGCACCTCTTTTCACCATTCCATCTGTTTTCTGCTGGGTAGAGAGGAGAAAAATGATGTGGTGGGACTGTAGGACAGTTGAGAATCAAGCCCAGTGTTATTTACACCTCCAAAAGCGCAGCAGAGAGAAGCTGGACTTAACTTGATCCTGAATTTGTTTCTGGAGCTGCTGGACTGGTGTTCCTTGTATTTGTTCCTGCAGCTCCAGCTATGGCTCTGGCTCTATTGTTTTCCAGGCAGTCCTTTTCCCTCCAGCTGAAGCAAACCCCAAGTTTCTAATGCTCACAGTGGCAATCCTGGCTGTCCAAACCTTCAGATTCTAGCCCTGTTTAATCTGAAGAATTCCACATCTGAAGGTGATTTCCCACCTGGTTTTGTCAGCTGATGCTCTGCTTTTTGAGTTCAGGGGTTTTTGTATGCAGACAAAGCCTGCAGTTGATGTTTTCCAGATTCTCTACTATTTCTTGGGTCATCATCCAATTACACTAATTAGCACAGGACAAAGCTGATGTAACCAGGCAGAGATGTTACTTGAAAATGAGTTAATGGGGCCATGATTTAGTGGTGGCCTTGGCAGTATTAGGTTGATGGCTGGTCTCCGTGGTCTTGGAGGTCTTTTCCAACCTAAACACTTCTGGGATTCTATGAGAAATCTACTCTGACCTAAAGATTTCTGAGGTGTAATCTTTAACCAGCTGGGAGGGAAAGGCAAAGCCTGGCCTACTGGTTTCCCTTAATGCTCTCTTCTTAAGCCTAACATTGACTTCAGTCATCATCACTGCACAGTTTGAATAACAAATTAAGCTTTTTTTTAACTGGCAATATGTTAATAAGATTATTATTTACTTGTATATCTACATTAAAAAAAAAAACAAAAAAAGCTACCAGTACTGGCTTGAGATTTTTTTTTGTACACTGAATGGTACATGAACTGAATATTATGGGTTTGGTTAGTCCTATAAAAAGTAATTTTCTAGTCATCTATGTATCCCCACACTTAGTTGGAAAAAAAAGCCTTAAAATTAATAATTACGAGCTCAAATATTTGTAGCAGGCAAACATCCCTGGCAACTCCTCCAGCAGTATTGCTGACTGGAATTGAAAAATGCATTCTTCTCAGGTTGCCATTTACCTCCCCAGGATTTGCTTGGGACTGTTATTCCCTTCCCCAGCACTCGTTTTCAGTCTACCCCTGCATCCTCTCCCCGCATGGCTTTTGTACCTGTGGAACAAATTCCTTGGCTGATATGAGGCTTACTTTACTGTCACCTGCCTTCTTTGCCTTAATTTCCTTTGGCATTGTCCTTAATCTAGAAGAAATCTTCCAGGCTGGCAGTTGTAGTTGCTCTTGAAAAGTGAAAGATGAAAATGTTGTAAGCTGACATAATTAATGCTCAGTGTGTTGCTTTGCTACCAGCACAGATCACTGAGCTGCTCAAATCTTGTGTTGGTGGGAAAACACCCTGGATAAAGATGAAGCAAAGGTGAAATAAATTTTACATGTGTAAAAGTTTAATGCATTTTAATGGAAATGTAGTAGTCATACTGTTTAACTAGGAGCTGTATCAGGAGGATTAAACTGCTGAAAAAAATTTCTGATAAAATGCACTGCAGTGTTAAGGGAAAGCCAAACGAATGTGTGCACGTGTGTTGCTCCTTAAATGCTTTTCAAGCTTGTTTTTAATGAGACTTTTGTCACACCTAATACAGAGAAATTTAGAGCCACTTCTTCCCTCTTATCAAGCTGTGGGTCTGAAATTCGCCAGCTGAGGTGTGGCTCATCATGTAATAAATCTTGGCACTCGATTTCCACTCTGATAATTTTACAGCCTGCTTTGTTTGACAAGTCCCTCATGTCTGTATGTTTGTTTAGTTATTGCAGTTTCACAAGCTACAAATGAGGCTACACGCTGACCAAGCCATGCTGAAACAAGAACAAGGGGAGAACCAGCGCTGGAATCAGCAAGTTGCCAGTCTGTCAGCTGAGTTTATGGCTCTGCAGGAAAAGGTGAGATCGATAGAAGGATAATAGAGGCTGTTGGAATGTTTGAGCCTTGGGAAGCAGGTTAAACCACTGATTTTTATGCAGTTGAGGTTTTGCATGGGCACGTTTCCTTCTGCGTGCCTCGGAACATAATTCACTGTGTGAGTAACATTGTAATGCTGTTTACTTGGAGATATTATGAAAAGATAACTTGGTGTTCTCAGTCACACACGGTTCTGGAAAGCTTCCAAATACAACATTGCTGTACCTAGAATAATCCAGAGGGGACTTGGGGAAACTACTGTGGGTTAGGGTTTTTTTTTTCCTTTTAAAAGGAGTTGAAGTCTGATACATGCTTTGAAGGGAGATTATTGAGCAGTTATTTAATATGTGGGAGGCGCTTGACCTTTTCATGGCTGGAGAAGGCAAAAGGCTTTTGTTGTGGGCAGTAAGACAGGCCCTGCTCTTTATGACTGCTGCTCCAATAAATTGCATTCTGGTAGATTTTACACACGAATAGTGCAATACATTTTTTGTACAGTATAAATCTATGCAAACAATGTGCCTAATTTTTCAGTAGTTGCACACGGATGCCTATAGCTTTCACACCATCTTGACACAGATGAGCTACAAAATAGCTGAAACCTGGCTCTGTTGCATTATGTGTCAGTAATTATCCCCCCCACCTCCAAAAAAGACTGGTTTTGGTCAGATTAGTGCGTAGGTAGGACATGCTGTGTGTGGAATCCTCAATGGAATGGTCCATAAGGATGAAATACTGCTCAGTTTAGACTCAATTCAGGGTTTTTTGTAGCTCTGTCCTCAAGGATCCATTGTTGACTGCAAGTGAAGGTTCGTCTTAACTCCAAGTGCTGGACCTG
Organism: Erpornis zantholeuca; assembly: GCA_013400515.1. NCBI lineage: Eukaryota > Metazoa > Chordata > Aves > Passeriformes > Timaliidae > Erpornis > Erpornis zantholeuca. The sequence continues at coordinate 524,792 of VZTN01005749.1, forward strand.
GGGTCGTGATGCAGGGCTGGGACAAGCAGCAAGAGGCTGTAGGTTCTGCCTTGCTGTCTCTGGAGACAGAGTACCTATCAGAAGTTAGTGTTAAATCCTTAATATTGAAGTTTTCAGTGCACAGGGGAAGAGCCAAAGGCTGTTCTTCATCTCTTCAGCAATCTACAGTCTTGATACTCCTGCAGCTTGTTTGGCTTGTGTCAAAAATCTGTGTAGACTCCAAAACAAAGAACTGTTTTCAAGATTTTGTTTTGAAAAGCATCACATGTTCATTACAAGGGAAGGTAGAGGTGCTGCTGGGAAATCTTGACTGCATGTGGTCTTAATGTTTAACTCCTGAAACGTGTGTAGACCAAGCACTGGAAGCAGGAGAGGAGTCAACTTTGGTAAAATATGTAATTGCCTGTATTGAAAGGCCAGGACTGACTTAATCCTAAATTTGCTTGCCAAAAAAGTTAAGAATCAAGTTGTTAGATGGATGTTTTGTCTTCCTCCTGTGACCAATGCAGTGGGAATATTCTAACTTAAAATTCCCAGAGCTTTCTCTCTCCTCTCATTAGTCATTGGAATGGTAAATGTGGCAAATCATTTCACAGATACCTGTTGGAATGTAAGAGGAAAAATTTCATTCTCTGTGGGGCTTTCCCTTTGTCCACAGAGGGTCCTTCAGTGCCCAGTGGGTTCTCAGAAAGGCTTGTCTTTGGTGTCTCTCGTCTGGTGAGGATATCTTCTGGAGGAGGTAGCTGAGGTTGTTGTCCTCCTTATTGAGATGTGTAAAATTCCTAAAGTGAGGTTGTACAAAACCTGCCTTTTGTTTAAAAGTGGGTTAAAACCCTAATGAATGTAATTTAAAAGATACCTTTCATCTTGGTCTGGACAAGATCAAAGCCAAATTACATTAGTATTTGTGGAACAAATGAGGTGATGTTTGTCTCTCTGGAGGCAATAATGCAGCTGAAAAACAGGTTTTGAGCCTATTGGACTAAATTTTCTGCTTGGGGTATTGAGTCCCACATGAATAGTGCTGTGCTGCACATACTGGATTTTTGTAGAGTAAGGTAGAAACAAAGAGGGTGATCTTTATACATCTTTATTTTAAACTAAGATATGTCTGGCAACACAGAAAAATGTAGTCAGGTAAATGGCAAAAGGACTGTAACAATTTCCTCAAACTTGGTACAAGTTTATTGCATCTGTTTGTTAAATAATAAAAAAATGCCTGAAGTACTCCCAGCACCTAAAAATGTTTTTTGTGCTTTTTAAAAAATGCATTTTCAGTATAAATGTGATGCCTGCACGATCATAGGCTGTTGGCTGCCTGTGTTTATGAGTGTAGCCCTATAGCAGTGCCAGCTGCTGTGTCTGCAGGCTGCACTCTCAGGTCAGGAGAAGCTGCACCCTGGATCCCATCAAACCTAATGTCATTATCTTTGTTGCATAGCTGGAATTGAGACTTCCACTATTGAGAAATGCTTAAATGTTCCAGCTAGAGTAGGCCAGAGTGCAGAAGAACAATCTGAGCTCCCTCCATCCTGAGGGTGATGCTGAGGCACACCTGCTTCCTGAATTTCTGCTAGCAACTCCAGAAATAAAAGGTAGATCTCTGCACTGCTCAGCTTGGATGCTGTAGTAACTTATTGAAAGATAGCTGTGCTAATCAAAGGCTAATGCAGAGGCTATTGGAAAAAATGTCAAGACAAAGGGCTAATTTCCACTAGTTTTCTGTGTGGGGTCTTCAACTTAAGGGATGAATGTTCAGAGAACTGTCATGCCAGTAGTGTTTCCAAATTTATGTGCCTGGTGTTTTCAAGGATGACTCTGCTCTATTTTGGTAGGGAATATTTTGTTTTCCTGCAGGCAGAGGGGTACTTTGTCTCAGGAGCTGGCATTTGATCATACAAACATGGAATGGTTTGGTTTGGAAGGGACCCTAAAGGTTGTGCAGTTCCAATCCCCCTGCCATGGGCAGGGACACCTTCCACTATCCCAGCTTGCTCTGAGCCCCATCCAACCTGGCCTTGGACACTGCCAGGGATGGGACAGCCACAGCTTCTCTGGGCAACCTGTGCCAGGGCCTCAGCACCCTCACAGGGAACAATTTCTTCCTCATATCCAATCTAACCCTGCTCTCTGTCTGTGTGAGGCCATTGCCCCTTGTCCTGTCACTCCAGGCCCCTGTCAAGAGTCTCTCTGACTCTTCTCAAGAGTCTCTCTCTTCAGGCACTGCAAGGCCACCATGAGGTCACCCCAAAGCTTTCTCTTCTCCAGGCTGAACAATCCCAATTCCCTCAGCCTTTCCTCACAGCAGAGGTGTATGAAGAACAGATGGTGAAGCAGTTTCTTGTGGAAGGACAGCAAACTTTCCATTTCAAAGATCTTCTAACTCAGACCCTTAAAAATATCTCCCTGGCAAGCACTGTCCCACTCTAGAAACACCCCAGAGAGTTTATGGTCAGACAGTGGCACCTCTGGTGTAATCTTTCCATTTGGAGGAGACATTAGAGAGAACTTTATCCTTGCCTTGCAAATCGGCAAATCCCTGCTTCCAGGGGTATCCAGCAGCAAGGAAAGGAAGGAAATCCTGAGAAATGCATCTGAGCCTTGTCCTGGACACTGTGGGCATTGATGAGTTTTGGCTTAGCAGATGAGGAGCCACCTCTCTAGGGGATGTTTGTTAGCACAGCAAGAAAAAGAGCTGCAGAAAAGACAAGTTGGTGTGCAGGGAGAAGGGCTCTGGGGCACTTAGCTAATGTCTGTCCAAGGGAAAATAAACGGAACTTGCAGGAAACTTGACAAACTGCACTGACAAGTTTTTCTAGTGATTAGAGCATTTTTAGCTAAATGGTAAGGTGAAGAGTAAGCTCATAAAAAGAGGAAGTGAGATTTGCCCAGATACTCTCAAAGGTTAACTTTGTGTCATCTGATTGCATCTTAATGTGATTCAGTAAATGATCTAACCTCATGGTTCAGATTCTCATAAAATAATATTTTCAACTCTGAGAAGCAATAGATTGCTAAAATAATTGAATCTAAACGATGTTTTAGCTTGTTTTAGTAAATATTTAATTGAATCAGGGAAAATAATTTTATGAAGCAGTGCTTAGAGCAGAACTGCCCAAACATACCACTAATGACTTAAAAATCAAAAGGAAGAGTGTTTTAAGTCAGCATATCAGAAGTTAGATTGTTTTTGAGTTAGGATAAAGGCTGTTCTCATGGGTAAAGGGCTGTGCTAGGTTAGGATACTGTACAGTGTGGGGTGAAATAACCCAAAGATGTTCTCACGTCATGGTGTGCTGCATCGCTTGGGTCAGTTTTTGGCTAAAAATGTGTTGTAGGCATCACAGAGGGTGCATATATCTTGATGTACAGCAAGATAAACCCATCAGCTCTCCAGAATGGATTTCTCCTTCCTCTACATTTTGCCTCTGGAGGTAACCACATTTTATACAGTCTTGGCAAAAACATAAGGCTTCTAAAGCAAAATGCGGTTTGTATGGTTTAATATAAGTATTGAAATAACAACGAGTGTGTTTGTAGCTGGGAAAAGTTTTGGGGTTTTTTTCTAACTGGAGTTTCATCTCCTTTGTAGCTGGGGAATTTTTTTTAACAGGAGTTTCACCTCCTTACATAATGAAGAAGCGTGAAATCCCAGTAAAATTCTGAAATGATTTTGATTCTGTAAAGTCCGGGAAATATAAAAGCAGCGTTTCTCAGGGTATCCTGTTACTCTAATCAGCCAGAAGAAGACTGGGTATTTTGTGAGTAAAAGTGGGTTGTAAGACTTAAATCCCAGACTGCTTTTGGAGCTTTGTTTCTATTGTAGCTGAGCTAGTTTGCCTTTACTAAATATAAGCCAATATAGGTGGTGCTAAAACTTTTCTGGGTGCATTTGTGACATTTTAAAGTTTATTTGCACTTACATTTGTATTTTGGAATCTGAAGTCGAACAGTCCTTACAATTGTCATAAACTTTGATTTTGGACGTGGATGCTTGGCAGACTTTATGTGCACTGCTCTGGTGGGCTTGGTGTTTGTGAGATATCTCTGCTGCTCTCTATTTGTTTCCCTGCTCTAGGTTTGGCTCTTGGTGGCAAAGAGAGAGAGAGTCACAGTTGTTTTGTGGTCTGACAGCTCCCTGTATGTGAGGAGTCGGTGTCTGGTGTGAATTTTGGTGACTGTTCTGTGAATTGGCTGTGTAAGCTTTCCCTCTTCTGTGGCAACATTCTGGGTGTGCATTTGGGCATCCTCTTGTGGAGCCTGGGTGAGCCCCATATGAGCAGCAGTCACCCCAAAGAGACCAAAGGTGCTGGCAGCCCTGGAGGCTCTGCCAGAGGCATTTTCAGCCCCCAGGTTTGCACTTGATGTGAACAGACCTGCACCAGGATGAGGGTGGAGAGCAAAGCAGGTTCATGGTTGCACCAGGGATCACAGGAGCAGATGGAAAAAGCAGCTGCGCCCTTAAGAGAAGCTCTTCTTCAGGGGTGCCCAGGGCTTTCCCATGGGAAAATTTCCTCTTCTTTGAGGACAATCCTGGAGATTTCAGCCAGGCAAGCCACTTGCAGACAGCAAAGTCACCATGGAGCTGGTCTGTGAGCAGTGAAATGCTGTGGAATGCTTGGCAAGAATGGGCCCACAGTCATTGCCAATGGTTTTGTCATGGTAGTCCAGATGCAGTTAGAAATGATTTGCAATTGTTCTGTTCAATTTGGCACACTGTAAGTTAGGTGTCACCCCTTGGCTTTCCAAGGTGAGCTTCTACCCCACTTCATCTGACTTTTCCTGAATGCTAAACTGTCTCCAAAAATTATTACTAGTGTGCCATATGTCCATCAGCTTCTTAATTATTGTCACAGGCAAGATTCACCCACCCCATCCAGCACACTTGCAAGGATGCTCTTGCCTCCTCCCTTCCCAGGGCTGTGATATTATATATTCATAATGACAAAGCAGGAGCAAGCCTCAGCTGCAGATGTTCTCCTGTGTCTTAGCAGGCCTGCTTCCTGTACCTGCCACTCCTAATAAAGACCAGGCTTAAATGATGCTCCAGGAACGAGGCACAGCAGGGAGAAAACCTGCAACACAAAGCTGAGTAGCTGGCAGAACAATGCACAGCACATGTCCTGTGTGTCATGAGATGGCAAATGTGATCCTCTTTAGGACTAAACAAGAGGACACATGTCATGGAAATGCAGTGGCTGCATCTCGTTGTGGGTTTCTTTTTCTAGCAGCACAATGTATTACAATAACCTGGAAATTTAGCCTGAGTTAGAAAAATTCTTATTTTTTTGTGCTGATTTTCTTCTAAATTATGCTTAGGAACCGAATTCTTCTGCTGCAGTTGCAGAGAGTGGTAGAAATGAGACATCCCTGGTGTGAGACGCTGCAGTGTGCTAAGAAGGAGATGCAGGATAGACCTCACAGTAATGTTTGGATTGCAGAGCAAGTCAATACATCTGTCTCTGGATGTTGCCATCCATCTATGTTTATATGAATTCTGCTGGTGAGGAACCAAAAAATCCAGGGGCCTAACTATACCCTGTGAAAATTCAGCAGCTTGACCTCTCTTTGTGGCTTGCATGCCCTACTGGCAGACACAAATGCTTGGATGGAAAATTGGAACCAGTCTAAATTCACAAAAAAAATCTTTCAGGGCGGGATTAGACTACAGCCTCAGGAATACCTTTTTTTTGTGTGTCTCTTTCCTCTGCAGAGGCTGTTGGTGTGTTCTTGACTTCCTTTATCTGCTGCAGAGCTGAGCTAATTTGTTGCAGGTCGAGGCCAATAAGTCTCTCTGTTTCTCTGCTCTTCTCTTTGTGGACAAGAGAGATGGGAGGACAGCTCGGGGGGGCTTGGTTACACCCTGCTTCTTGATCAGGGCATGTGGTGAAATTCTTTATGAAAGGAGGTAACGATTTTTATCTCTTTTGGAGGTGGATGGGAAAAAGAAGAAAGACAAATCACTGTGATTCTGCTAAGCCACGAGCAATATGAGAACAAGTCAGGAGTTTTGTTCCATTTGTCTTCTTGAGCAATGATGTGAATAGAGCAAGAAGTCAGTAGCTTCTTCAACAATGCTCTGCCCATCCCTGTTCCCACTCCTGCTGCCTGACAGTATAATATCACTTGTATTTCCCATACTTCTGCTCTGAGTGATGTCTCAATGACCTGCTCAGAGCTGAAGAGTTTAATTTTCAAATAGTCTGCTCCATGGGTGGTGTTCTTGTCTGGCTCTGCCAGCCCCCAGAATATGTGACACCCATTGTTGCAGCTGTGACTTTTTTCTTCAGCCAACCAGCATTACTGTGATTTATATTTCTGCCTGGCTAAGGGATTTGGATTTCAAAATAATGTCATGGGAGGAATCCCAGTTAGCTAAATGCATCTCACTGATGCTGATTTTCTGGGGCTAGGTCTGTGGTGATAAATTTGCCATGCAAGTTGCTCTTGGGTAAGTGGAGCCCATGAGACAATGCCATGTGCAGGCTCCCAGCACTTTCTGCTCCTTCTGTGTGTCGGAAGGCAAATTTTAGGGGAGGTAAAAAGAATGATGAGACCTGCTAGGAATTTTTTAATAAAGTTTTTGGTAAAAGATGGGGTCCTGTCAAGAAACATTTTTGTTTGCAGCACGTTATTTTGAGGTTGCTGACAGCATTTCCAGAACTGGATTAATAAAGATGAAGAGTGTTCAATTTAGTGAAAAATCTTCTGATTTTCCAATAAATGAAAAGTGTCTGCCTGCATGTACGTGCACATACATGTGTTTGTGTGTAAAAGCTGCATTTCCTGGCTCTAATGAATGCAATTTTGTCTGTTTGGTTGTGTGGAATCCTTTTTAGTGATACCTGTACTCTCCCTCTTCTATAATGAAACCTGTGGTCCTGAGAAGGAAGAAGAAATACAGGCTTATGTTTCTAGGATTCTGGTCAAAATGCTCCTTCTAACCAAATTTCTGACTTCAAGTCATCCAGTGGCAGTGCTTGCTGCTGAGAAAGATGACCTCAAATAAGAGAGAGGAGATCAACATTAGTTGAAAAGCAGTATTTGTGATACTGTTGGGGGGTTTTTTGTATGATTTCTGAATTCAGTGGCTGTCAAATGTTTTAAAGTGGCTTTCATTCATTTATAAAGCATCACCTTTTACTTTGAAGAGCTAACCAAGTAAGAAGGCAGGAACTTCAAATCAGAAAATTCTGCTTGGAAGGAAAATGTTTACCTGGAGCTGGAATGAGTCTGGCTACTACAGTCCTGGGGTTTGTTAGCTGTGGCGTGCTCCAGCCCCTTTGGAATACACCGTTCTCACCTTTACTCATGCTGAGTAAGGTGTTTTAATGTCAACAAGGTTTGCTACTGCAGACCTTGCATGACAATTACAGAATTCAGCTCTCTCTCTAGCATGCATGTATTCAAGGATATTCTGCCTTTGGGTTGAATAATTGCTCACTTTAAATGTTATATATGCATTTGTGGTGAGTGTCTACATATGGAGGTGGGAGGGAGGAATGGGCAGGCAAAAGATGTAATTATTCAACAGAAGCCTTAGCCTTGCATTATAAATATGGATCATGACTTAAGGAGCCTAAGGACATAATATATTCATCTTCTGCTTGAATATCTACTTTTAATCATAGATTTGCCTGAAAGTCCTTACAAAAGATGTGCACTGACATTTAAGGTCCTTGTGACGTGTGCATTGTCCATGTGCAGAAGCTCTTGCAGCAAAGGGGCTGAGGACCAGGGGATGCTGAGTTGGAACAAGGCCAGTGTGCCTTTTCCAAAGAGGAAAACTTTCTGCATACCAGAAAATGCCTATAGGTGAGGCAAGCACATGCTTTGCATAAATGTCAAATCATTCAGTTGAAAGGAGGCAATTTCTGGAGGCATCAGTGTGGGCACTGGGGAGTGGGCTGGCAGCAAACATGGGTTGTGTCCACAGCCACAGCTTTGGGTGACTGTTTAACCTCTTCCCACCCAGCTCCTCTGCTGGCCACACCTGGCCAGCCCCGGGAGCTCTCCCAAAGAGCAAGGTGGGGCAGAAGGGAGGGAGGAGAAATGCAGGAGGTTCAGCAGCCCTGCACCTCCCACATGGCAGTGAAACAGGTGTGAGGCATGTGTAAGGAAGAGGCATTCAAATGGCCTCCTGTCCCCGTTGCTGCAGAGGCAGAACTCCCAGAACACAGCCTGTGATTATCTAAAGTCTGCATAGTAAGGATTTGGTATTAGCCTTAAGGCTGTCCTATAATTAAAGTTGAGTGCTGGGCAAAATTAATCAACAGTTTTTCAGATCATACACCTTACACCTCTCTGTTGCACCTTTGCTATAGGCAACAACAGGAGTCTTACTCTGGTAAAAAAAAAAAAAATTATTTTCTCCCACTAACAGTTTTGAATTTAATGGTAAAGAGAGAATTCTGCAATAGAGTGGCTGCAAAATCCCAGCTATAACTTGTTGTGATATCTTATTAGACATTAGGCTACATCTTGTACACAGTTATTCCCACAGCTCAACTCTTGAGTAATTTTACTATTTAGCCCAGCTTGTGGTGTTGCACTGGATGGAGCATCTGAGTGCATGGCTGCTTCTGGAATGAGTGCTTGCCTTTGCATGGTGAGAGCTGGGATCTTAACTGAGATAAGGCTCTGGCACTGCCCTGGCAGAGATATGCAATAGCTCTGAATTCTCCTTCTCTAGAAAGAAAGGAGAGATGATGAGGAGTATGCTGGCTTGTGGTTTCTCAGCTCATGAGTAAACGCCTTTTCTCTTTTGCTTTGGCTGCAGTGTTCAGACTCTGTGGAGCAGATGAGTGTAGGTGCTGATGTGTAAGGCAGAAGATCAACTTATGGAGCCAAAGGCCCAATAAGTAAAATCAACAGTTGGATATCAAGAGACTTTTTTCTGGAAATGATGAGCTTTGTTAACCCTTATCATCCAAACCTTTCCCTGTGCTGTGAGAGAAACATCACACGTGGCAGCAGTGTCACTGTACATGTGTTGTCTTCACAGTCTGTCTGGTGTTTGTCATACATTTCACTGGCAAATGATGCACATGAGAGTCTCTTCTCACTTGGGTTACTCAGGATTTCTTCAGAGCAAACTAGGGACTCTTCCCTAAAGAAGCTCCTAAAATTTACAGCATAATTACTCAGTAATGTTGCAGAAGCCAAAGATTGAAATTATTGAGGAGCAATTAGAAATTTCCTGGAGGGAGCAGGCGTACTATTAAGGGATGTAATTTGATGAGACAACTGACCTTTACTTGTTCCTAAGAAAAGAATGAGTTTTTTTTTTCCCCTCCCCTCCCACTTGCTTGTAGTGTCAGGAAACACAGTTATAAATCTGTGTGTGTGATCCATTTAGTAAATTATTGCTCCAGCACTTTACTTTTAGAAGAAGCAACAGTGTAAGGCCCTGTTTGGATACACAAGTAGCCTCCTGAAGGAAACCTTTCCGAGGAGCCCCGTGCCAGGATGTCCTGTGGCTAACAAACTCCTGGCAAGCCTGGAGTGCTGCCATGGGCATGTTACCTGTGTTCAACCTCCTGACCAGCTGGGGGACAGAATGGGAGGGCAGTGCCAAGCCTGCTGCTTTCCAGCAGCATCTGTATGTTGTCCTGCCAGCCAGCAGAACCCAGGGGACCAAGAGGCCAGAACAGTTTTGGTTTTATTTTGGTATTCCCTTGGAAGTGCCGTGCTGAGTCCTGTAAGCAAAGAGAACCAGCACAGCTCGTGCAGAAACACATGGACACAGTTCTCTCCCACCAAAAGAAATTGCAGTTCCAGCAGGAGGGATTACAGAGGCTGCTGTGTGCTTTGTTCATTCAGTTCTATTTGAAACCTCACCTTTTTTCCTACTTAAATGTATTTAAATAAGGAGCATTAAAACAGTTCATTTAAAAGAGAAAACAAAAGCCAACAGTACAGATTTTATCTTCTTGAGGGTTTTAGCACTGGAAAGAATTCTCTTCCTGCCCTGTAATGCAGATGCTGAAGCTGTAACTAAAATGCAGACAATTTTGCCCCTACTATGGACAGAGTCCTGCTTTCTTAGCACAGTTCCTTCTACAGCTTGCAAGCCTTTCTGTGTTGTGTGTCTTAATAGTTCTGGATTAGGTTGGAGATAGTTCCTCTGTCAGCTTCTCTGTCCTGAGCATCTGTAGATCAGAGGTGTAAAGAAGAGACATATGTAAGCAAAATACAGAGCCAAGAGGAAAGTGCTCTAAAAAATAACATTTGTTATTTTTTCCTTGGCAGAGCCTCTATACACACACTAATAAATGTTTCTGTGCCTACTTCCAGTGAGAAAGGAAGAGGACAGTGATGCCTGGTTGTTGGAGGAGGGATGGGATATCTGAGGTGTAATCTCAGGCGTTCCCCTGGCCCATGCCTCAGTAACTGTGTCTGGGATAGCTCAGTAAATGGGGAGGGTGTCCCTTTTGTGCACTGTGGGATCTACAGGTGCTTTATCACTGGGAAATGGTGCTGCTGAGTGTTGCTTGGAGTTTGGGCACATGGCAGCTGTCCCCTAAAACAAAGATCTCTTTCTGCAGACCCACTGGTAGCTGGGTGTGTGTTTGGTGTTCCAGGTGTGCCCTTTACTGAGGGATAGGAAGCTCCTAGACAGCTGAATTGACTGTCCATGTGCTGACTGACACCTTGGCCCAAAGCAAGATGAAGGGTACTGCACTGCAGAGTGCCAGGAGGGGATGAGGAGTGTTTTGGAGGCTTTCCCTTTGAGCTTGCAGAGCTGCCTGAGGGACTCTGACTGGGCAGTGTGCACTAGGACAGGCCCTAAAATGTGTTGTGTCCCCAAAGCTGCTGACATGTCTGGTCATGCTGGGATTTTTCCTGTTGTGGCCAGGTGCTGGTGTGTGAGGAAGCAAGTCAGCACTATGCTGCAAGAAGTCATCTGCTGTTGGCCTGTGAAATGGAGAGTTACTGTCAGAGAGCTTATCCAAAATAGCATCAAGGGTTGGATAGGAAATGGAGCTGGCTTTTATCCTGTGCTATGTTAATCCCAGCAGTATTTCTTTATGCTTTCTGTTAGTAACCAGGCTACTGTCCACACAGTTGTGTGTTGTTTGTGTAGCACCATGGGGAGGATGGCTTTGATAAGGACTGAGCCCAGAGCAGCCCATGGGCTCCAGTGTCACGGGGAATTTTCCACAGATTATTTTTATGGAGATTGTTTCAAGCTCTCAATTGCTGTTTCTGTATCAGTGCTACAGAATCTCATCAGGAGACTGTGAAAGAAAACTGCACTTAAATTACAGAATCAGAGAATGGTTTGGATTGGAAGGGACCTTAAAGATCATCCAGTTTCAGCTGTTCTCTATTCAGTATATAATATATTTATATGTAAAATGAATTAATGAATGAAAAATACATGGAGACCAGCTCTTGATGGATAAAATCCAGCTCTTGGGCAGGTGTCTGTGGGTGAGGCAGTTGCTGAGTTAGTATAGAACAGAAAAAGTGCCCATTGAGCCAGGTGGAGAAAGGTTGGTGAGTTTAAGATTGGCACCTGGTTCTGATTTTTAAAACTGAGCTAAAAAGGCATGAGCAGTCCCAGTAAGCAGTCAGAGGTCTGTGTGTGGCACCAGTTGTCACTTCTCACCTTGCCTGATGCTCAGTTTTGTAGAGCAGTGTGAATGCGGCACTGCAGTTCTCATTCTCTGATTTTTTTTCTGCTGCTTCTCTCAAAAACAAACGTGTGTCAGGAACTGACTGACTTGGAGAGACTTCACGTGACTCTACTATGCACATCATGGGGAAAAAGAAATCTTCAAGTACTCAGAATGAAATACTTCTATGCTTGAATCTGCTAAATTGAAAAGGTGTTCCCTTATATCCATATTCTCTTTTTCCTCCCCTCTTGCCAGATGCCACAAAAGTACAATCTCACAGTGATAGGTATTTTGTGGGACAGCAAACAAGCTTTCTAATTGGACTTTGCCCCAGCTCAAGCATGAAATCCAAGCACTCTCAGCATGGGTAGAGTGGAAGGTTCAGGTTCAGATCTAGGTTTGAAATTCAGAGCTTGTATTAATGAAATAATTGTAATCTTTCAAGGTTCTAGCTTAATTTTTTCTCTTGACTCTTGTTCAAAGGAAGGATTTTCAGATTGCCAAAGGCTGTGAGGTACTTCTGCCAACTTCTTCTGTGACACGGACAATAAACAGCATCCTGGCATGTGGAAAATGTGCACAGAAATGCTCAAGTGTGGGAGTGAGGCATCTCTGGAGATACTCAGGGTCTCTTATCTTCCTCTAAAGTGCTGTCATTGTCTGCTCCTGGTGTTCTGTACCTGAGCTCTCAGTTTGTCACAAGTGGTTTCCTAGGATTTTGTACTCTAGTGAAGCACTGGGATGAGTACTATAGGGGCTTTCTGCATTTCCTGATTTCCACTAGAAGGCTAAATTCATATACAGCTAGAGATATTATGAGCACTTGAGTATAAACTGCTGAGAAATCTCTTGTCCTTTTTGCCTGCCAGTTACTGATGAAATCCCACAAGCACATCCCAGGTTTCCAGCCTAGCTCCCAGCTGGTTTGTGCTGCTGCTGTGTCACAGGGTGGCTGTTTCCTCTTCATCCTCTCTGGCTCTCCTGAAATCTTTCTGGATTTGTTTTAATGCAAGTCCATCACAACAGCTTGGGATGAGGGGAAAAAAACCAGGCTGTTTTTTTCCAGGTGCGTGAATCTCCTCCCATCCTGGCACTATTGCCAATGCTCTAGAGGAAAAACATCTATGCTAATTCTCATAGATTTTTCAAAACTGCAGAAAACTTGTGTGTTTTGTCACTTCTGGGTATTTTATGTGTTATTCTTTAGCTCTGAGAGGAACTGAAAATGAAGTGATCATAGAATAGACTGAGTTAGGAAGGGACTCAAAAAGATCATCCAAATCCAGCTGCTGAGAATATTTCCTTTGCATGTAAGCACCTATTAGATAGATGTGCACTAAAATAAGGTGTTTTTTTGAGAATATATGACTTACTAAACAGCTCTGAATACCTGGTCCCCTTCCTGGCATATCAGTTTCAGTAAAGTATAGGAGAACTGGACATTTCAAGGATCACTGTGCTGCTTTCCCTTTCCACTTACACTGCAGCCTACTCATTCCTATTCTTTCTTTTCCCTGCTTCTATATTTAGCTTACACATCTATCTTGGATCGTGCTGCTGAAACTGATGTAGGAATTTGGCCACTTAGGTGGCAGCTATACCTATATTTAGAAAATACTTCTGATGCTTCCAGTGCCCCACTGAATTCTACTTTCCTTACAGTGATGCTTAAAGAGTAAAATATTAACAAGCACCAAGATTTGACATCCATATGGCAATTAAAATAATTGATTAATTAAGAGGATAATTTAATGCTTACTAATAACACTTCTTGTGCAAAATAAGACTTATTTTCACCTCATTGGCATAGGCCTAGGCCCAAGCTCTGAACCTGAATATGTGCTAAGTATAAAATTCTTCTTCTTTTCCTAGAAGTTATAATTAAGTAAATTAAGGATCAAAAAGTTCGTAAATTGTATGCCAAATCTTAAGCAACTTTGCCATGGTTGTGTATAGTAACCAAACAAATTCTTCCAGCCTTTGCTAACTTTATATTTTTAGTCAAAATGAGAGAAGAAGTAATGATGAATGAAGTGAGCAGTTATCTTCACTAAGACCTTGGAACTAGATCTGCTGCGTGTTGCTCTACAAGAATTTAGCAGTGATACATTTTTAAATAAATCAGGAGACTTTGGATGCCTTGATCATTGTGCAATGGACTTTTTTCAGCTTTTGCTATATGGAATCTTCTTAGCTGCATGTTCTCTTTGAGATAATTAAAAAAAACACTATGTTGCTCTTCTAAACAAATCTGTGGTTTTTTTCTCCTGTCTCCAGCAGGTTCTTTTTAGCATTTCATATTTTGTCCTGTTTAATCATGTACTATAATCTTATTGGCATGTAGGTGTAAATTACTGGGGAGCATGATTTGCTGCTTGCTCAAAACATAAGAATTGACATCATGTGAGGTTTTCTAGCTTTCCACTACCAAAGGATGTTCACTCTTCGTCTTTCACTGAGGCTGTGATGACTGTGCCAGTCCCAATCATTATCTTGAAGGTGACCCTTCCTTTGGTGTTTGTCACTCCTTTCTCATTAAGCTATTTTTACCTATTATCTTTGGGGAATTACATAAACATATTAAGGCTTCCTCTTTATGAAGAGATAGTGCTGTAATTTTCTGTAAGTTTCTGTAATTTTATTCTAACATCACAAGTCCACCACAGATGAAAGGTTTAGCTAGTGATTTTTGATAACCTACTGTTCCAAAAGAGCCCATAAAAATGAAGTTATTCTCTATTAAATATAAGGATGTGAGTGGCTGTATGTAGGTTGGCTGTATGGTGGTTTTGGGGATTGTTTTCAGTTCTCTTCCGGGCATCCCCTTGAAGACTGAGGGGAGGAGTGATTAAGGAGACACGGTGAAAATGCCAGAATTGGGATTGATCACTCAGTAGGTGGAAGCTTTGCCTGAAGCTGGAACTGAACCAGTGCAACCACATGATTTTGGCCAAGGTTTGCCTTTTAAAAATGACTTCTGATTGCTTGGATTAACTTTATTTGGATTCAGATGGGTGCAGAGCTGTTTTATATGGACCATCATTAGCTGACCTTCATGGAACCCCTTCAGCAAGTCCACCCTTATCACACACTTGATTAGCAGCACTTAACTGTGGAACTGTACAAGTGGGAAATCCTATTTTTAAAAATGAGTAATGAAGGAGAGGAGGGACGAAATAAAGGAGAAGAAAGACACAACCAAAGAACTCCCTAAATCAGGCATTCTTCCCCCAGTGCATTTTGTCCTTGAAGGAAAAACAAGGATTCAAACCCAAGGGGAACTTGACTTGGCAGTAGGAGTAGGAGTCAGTGTAAGCATCTGTTGTGGCTTAGGAATAGTTTTTCTCCAATTTAGTGCTCCCATCCTTCACAGCAAGCTGCTGCAACTAAGGAGCAGCCTAGTTAGTGTCCAGAGAGCCTCTGGGAAGGGTTAACATGGATGGATATGTGAGGAAAACTTCCTGGTCTCAGCTTGCCTGGGGAAGTATCAAAACACTGGTAAATCCCTTTGCCCCCATCTCATTCTCATGGCTCCTGCATATCTGTGTCCTTACTTATTGCCTTCTCAGTGATCCCTCAGCTTCCTTTGTAATTTGAATGTCATGCCTTGGCTACTTTCTCCTGGATCGAAAAATGCTGAGCAACGTGCCTGTTTTGTTATAAATCCCCTCTCTGTTTCATAACTCTGTCTTCCAACTTCAAAAATAGTTTCCCCTCATTGACTTGAGCAAATATAATAAATACAAGCAGTTGAGTCATCCTGAAAGGGCATTTGCTGGGGATTTTTTTGGATGAATCATTTTAATTGGCTTCTTTGAAAACGGCAATTTTTTGAGCATTAAAAATTAATTAAGCGAGAGGAGGGAACACTTACGAGCAGTGTGCCTTTATGAGATTAACTGGTATTTGAGAAGGAGAATTAAAAATCATATGGAGCCAGGTAAAATGATGTTACCTTCATAAAAATGTTCTCAAGTGGAGAATATAAAGAGAATAGATCAGAAACTTTGATTAATTAAAGAGCTTATAAGACGGCACAAAGCTTCTCTAAATGTACAACTGGGTAGAGAAGTACAAAAAGCCTGGACCCTGACTGGCGTAAATTAGTCCACATCTACTGAAGTCTAGAAGTTGTTTTCTATGGAGGGAGGGGAAAAATAAAATCTGTAATGCACAGTCTATATCCCCAGTTGGTGCTTTTCAGTTTTTCCAGAAATGTGACTAAAACATGTGTAGACCAAGCAACTCTAAAAGCTGAAGAGAGTGGGTGACCTCAGCCTTCAAATATCCCCCAGTGGCCTGAAGCTCCTTCAGTCAAAGACTTGCTTTAAGTTTCGTTCTTTGAGTTTACAATGTTTTCAGTGCCTGCCTGTGTTTACAAGAAGTGGATTAAATCAAAACCCTTCCCAAGCATTTGTTGTGATTTGACAGCCTGCTGAGTAATGCTCATTGCACATGTTTTTATTTTGTGGGACAGCTTTTCCTCACAGGTTTATGCACTTTTTTGGACAGAGCTTTAATTGTGAAGCAGCTGGTCTGATTATAGTCCAACTCTTTTAGTTCATCTGCAGGAGAAGCAAGTTGTGCTTGAAGTTGTAGAATTACACATGGTTTAGTTCAATGTTGGCGGAGGAAATATGTGAAGTTTTATACAATTCTGCCTGGCTAATAGTTAACAATACTTATTATGGGGTGCCTGGAGGCAGAGCTGCATCTGCATTATGTGACCTGGGAGAGGTGTTCCCTTTGGTGGCAGCTCTGGAGTTCTGTGCAGGTTTAACCTCTAAAGATGAAGCATTGCTTAATCTTGCAGGTGGGGAGATTAAGACAGTGATGTCTGTCCCAAAAGAAATAGTCTCATTTAATCCAGATAACTGTGGCTCAGCTTTTGTTTGCTAGGATTAAATTGTGGGGGGGAGGGGCTGTATCATCATGTCTCCCAACAAAAATATTCATGGGGGTTTTAAATTTTTTTTCATTAGATGCCAGCTGGACTTCAAAAAAAATTTTCTTACACACACACCAAGCTTATTTTTATCATATTTTTCTCTTGCTTTTCCCACCACTCTTTTTTGTTGTTGTTTGTTCAGCTTTAGAAATGCAAGGAAAAAAAAAGACTGCCTTTAGGTGGAGTGAAAAGAAGAAATCCAGGTTTTATTTTCTGTTTAAGGTGGTAATACTTCAAAACTTTGTATGAAATTTTATCAGAGAAACTCTTTGCACAGCACTCTGCTTTTGATTGGCTTTAAATATAATGTATGAGTACAAATTGAACTTTGAGGGGCTGTGGCAGGAATGTTGTGATGCCTCTTGAAGCAAGTCTGATACCTCTGGGAAACAGACACCAAGTGGTGAACATCTTGGTCTACCTTGAGTGCCAAATATTTCTCTTTTTCCCACTACCTGCTCATCTTTCTCTCCTATGACCAAAAACCAAAAAAGAGAATTAATTTCAACAGAGGTTAAAACATCACATTTGTAGCCATCAGATGAATTTTTATAAAAATTGAGAAGGAGGGAAAAAGAGTGCAGTTTTTAATTTTCTGACTCTTTCTGGTTGCCCAAGGCTGACTTGCTCCTTGATGCAACTCAAGAAAGGAACTCTCCAGGATGAAGATGCAGTGTCAGAATTGGCTGCTTGGAGGGGAAAATTTCTAATTACTAATCCTTTTTTCTTATATATAGCCATAGAGAGCAGAATCAGATTTTTTTAAAGATATGAATTATGCATTGTTATTAAACAGTAATCAAATGATTCAAATGTGATTTAATTTTTAAATTAAATCATTTAAAAGCATCTTTTTTTAAAGCACTGGGCCTTAATAAAATGCTGCTTTCTGCTGCTCTTTTATCAAGGACCTTATTCATAATGCTGAATGTTTTATGGTGCCAGGGGACATTGCATTATCTCCTCTGATATTGCCAACCCGATAAAATAATAAAGAAAATCCTCTACTGTAATTTCTTTACTCATTTTGATGAGAAACGATCTGGTAATTCATTAAATAGGAACGTATTGCTTTGAAAATGCAAATGAATAAAGTGACATTGGCATTAAAAAATAGCAGCCAAGGAATTATCTGATCTCTGAAATGATTTGCATTTAATTCAATTACTTAGGAATCTCATTTCCCTACCGGTGGATTGTGGTCTGTGCTCTGGGGGCTGATGAGTGCTGTGTCACTGGGGTCCCAGGGCTGATACCCCCCAGATTTGCCCTGGGAGTCTCAGTTTAGCTGCTGAACCAGTTGGGCTGTTTGTGCTTGTGAATATTGCCCTCAGCTAAATCCTTTGTGCTTGTGAATATTGCCCTCAGTGAAGCCCTGCATTGTGCCTCAGGCACCGACCAATCTGTGTGTGTGAATATGGACACTGGTGGTTTATGTAAGGGCTGGTCCAGCTCCATAAAACCACACAGGGGTCTTGAGGTGCTGTCTGACCTAACTGTGGAATCACAGAATAGTTTGGGTTGGAAGGGACCCTAAAACCCCTCCAGTTCCATGGGCAGGGACAACCTTCCACTATCCCAGCTTGCTCCTAGCCCTGTCCAACCTGGCCTTGGACACTGCCAGGGCTTCTCTGGGCAACCTGTGCCAGGGCCTCACCACTGTTATAGCCAAGAATTTTTCCTCATATCCAATCTAACCCTGCTCTCTGTCAGTGTGAAGCCATTCCCCCTTGTCCCATCACTCCAGGTCCTTGCAAACCATATCTCTCCAGTTTTCTTGGAGTCTCCCTTCTTCTTTTCCTTGCCTTCAGAGATATTAGCAGAGATAGATATTAGACCTACCTAGCAGAGGTACCTACCTTTCCTTTGCTTACTGGGATGCTCTTGGGTGAGGTGGCACATACCTGCTTCAGGATGGGGACACCATTAGGGTGACAGAGTCCCATTTAATGTGAGAGCTCTTTGGGGCCAGGCAGCTCCCTGCAGGCTGTGGCAGGATCCAGGCAAGGTTGATCTGTGCAGCCATTCTTGGTCTTTTTTAGCCCACTGCAGCCACGAGGTAATAAAATAGCACTTCACTTGTGCCATGTGAGCAGCTTGAATATAAAGCTGTGAGGAGAGTATAACAGGCAGGAAATTCTGCTTAGGTTGCACCAGCAGCTTATTGCTGCGGTAGTTCTGAGGTAGCCTCGGGGAAGGGAGGAAGATGTTTGTGTTCTGGCTTTCTTTGTTGGTCCCAGTGCTTTTCTTCAGAGGATATGTCTTTGGAAAAATGTAAACTAATAGCATGATCCATGATCATCCAGTCCTCTTAAAAATGAAGCCCTTTGTTGACACCTTTTACAAGGAGATTGCTGTGAAAGGGCCGAGTGCTTGCAGTGAGCATTGTAATTCCATAAACACTGACATTACATCCTCATTTCCCAACACTTTATAAATGCTGCTATCTCAGATGCTGTGGTTGCCAATTTCCTGATGCTTGCTGTTTCCAGCCACTCACATCTTCATCTTGTCATCTGCTTTTGGTTACTTGGACACCTTCTTGTTAAATATTACAGAATAAATAGCTGTTGTTGCTGCCAACAGTGCTGGGAGATTTTTGTTTGGGTCCTGCCTTATATATTTCAGAAGACATGAAAATTTCCCTTACTGATTGTATGTCCTGGTTCTCCCTGGGCACAAATAGCCAGCCTAGTAAAAATTTGTGAGTAATACTCACATAATGGTAAATTCCATCCCTGCTAGCTCAATGGTTCTGTGGCAATGACAGGTTCTGTATTTCAGACTTATCCCAGGACACTTCTCTTTTAATGTGTCTTCCTTGTTGAACAAGCTACACTTTCTAGGGAATCCCAACTACACATTTCAGAATTGTTACAAATATTTCTGCATCTGGGTCCAGTCCAACACTGAGTTTTTCTTAGGCTGGGATAGAAGAATTGCTTAAAAGGCAAAAAAATTTCATTTGGAAGGATTTTTAAAAATGAAACATTTTTGAGTGGAACAAAAACCCAAACACTTTGTAAAAAAATTGAAATTGGGCAAAAAGTTGTGAGAACATGAAAATGAAATGCAGCTTACAAATATTTTTAGTCAACAATGAAGGACCCCCAGACACACTTCATTGATTCTGCTCTTGAGCCATTCTTTCCCCCACCCTTTCCATTGCGTATCTCTACTCCAAGCTGAATTTTGTTTCTCCCTGAATACAAAGTGATGATAAAGTAGACTCAGTGCATTTCTTGATGGTCAGTGTAACTCATTCATGTGTTTTCAATTTTTTTACACCATTTGGACAATGTGAAACAGCTACTGCATTGAATCTGGTCCATGCAACTGCACTGAAAATTCACCTAGGCCATAAGGGTCACAAAAGAACATTTCCTGAGGGTGTGGTAGAGACAAAGCCAAATTCTGTATGGAAATGTTCCTTTTGAGAGAGAAGCTGCTTTTTCCTTGCCACCTACCAAAAGGCAGAGTTTCAAAAGATTTTCCAGATAAAGCCTTGCAGAGATAAATATTCCATTTTTACCTGATTGCCATCTGCTGCACAGGGAACAAATCAATGGGATGTGGGAACAGCAGCAGGGCAAAAGGTGCTAGAACCCAGCAAAAGCTTCCTTCTGCTTCCTTCCCTGTTGGAAAAAGGGGGGAATCTCCCAGCAAAGAAGAGACACAGTGCCCCTCCAGCTGCTTTTTTGTTTTGCTTTTCTGTCCCCTAGTA
Organism: Erpornis zantholeuca; assembly: GCA_013400515.1. Classification (NCBI taxonomy): domain Eukaryota; kingdom Metazoa; phylum Chordata; class Aves; order Passeriformes; family Timaliidae; genus Erpornis; species Erpornis zantholeuca. The sequence goes on from VZTN01005749.1 coordinate 545,088, forward strand.
AATGCTTCTCATTGTACTCTTGTTGAGGACTTTCCATCACTCTTTTCCCACTTAGGAACATATATCAGAAGCTTAGGGTGCTTGGGTTGGAAAATGGACTTTGTGATACCAACAAATGCTTCAATCCCTTTATCATCAACTCTGTAGGGTACCTGATTTACAAGGAAGGGAATGCCCATAGCATATACCCTGTGAGCAGCAGCTTCTGATTTATCTCCTGACAGCTCAGATTCAGACAGTTTTTCAATTTAACTACTTCTGTATAGAATAACTTGTCTCTCTTCTGATCCCTGAGCTGACCAATATGTTGAAAATGCCAGTAAAATTATGTTTTAGAGAACATGAGGGGAAAATATGGCTGCAACTCCCAGAGCGTGGTTAATGAGATGAGGGCATCACTCCACTGCTGAAAATGAAAGAAAATTAAAGATGTAATAAGAGTAATAATAATTAGCATGACCTTCATCAAACAAGGTAGTTATGATGACAATTAGAGTTGCTTTAAATCAAGTGCAAATTAGTTTAAAGAAGTAACACTAGGCACTATTTTTGTTGCTGCTTTCTCAACAGGAGGGAAACCAGCAGCTTCAGACAGTAAATTTGGGATAAGGATCCAATATATATGATGAAATTCCAAATGTCTCTATGGTCTAGAAATGAGGATGCATCAGACACTGACAGCTAGAATGCAAACCTCCACCAACAGGGGAGAGGACACAAAACCAAATGGTTTTGAGCACTGACTTGAGCCTTCTTACTTGGTCAAGCTTCTGAATGGTTTTTATATGTGTCAAGCCATTTGTTTTAAAGCTGATGTCCTTTCATACTAATATATGTCTCTTATTTCCCTTTCCTCCTTGCATCATGGTGGATATGGTTTTACTGTTTCTAGGATTTTTTTTTCTTTCTTTTTT
>VZTN01005749.1:546021-639656 GCA_013400515.1 Erpornis zantholeuca
TTTTTTTTTTTTTTTTTTAGGAAATTCAGAGGTTATAATCCAGTGATAAACACTCATGTGGTCTGGATAACAGTGCTGTGTGTATTTTGTTGCCAGCAAAGTTGGAGCAGTAGCAATCATGTCAAAATTCAATGTAATGTCTCAGTGAAAGCATGCCTGAGTTTTTGGGAAGTTTTCCCTTTGCCTGTCTAGAAGTTTTTCTACCTGAAGGCATCTCTACAGAGAACTCCTGGCTAACCAGAAGACCTGGTCTTGAATTCAGGGTTGCTCAGCACAGGCTTGGCCTTATGACTCCCATCACACCAATGTTGTTTTGTGACTAATTTCTGAAAGCTGTTTGTATAGATAATGCTGTCTCCAGAGAACCTTTTCACTTTTCCTGGCATAACATGGTCACAACAAAAAGTTGGAGTGAGGTTTCAGGTCCTTGATTTTGGGTTTAATTTGCTTATAAGTGCCCAGAGAAGGGGCACTTCTCCAAGATACTCATTCCTTGAGTTGTAAAAATAGTGGCACATGAGAGTGGGAAAGGCTGATGGACTGCAGAAATACATGCATTTGGTGCAGCCTCGGGGATTCCAACGAAGAATTTATTTCCTTAACTAACACCTCTTTTACATAGCAGTAGCATTTCCAGAGTGTTTTATATCTAAACTTTCTTTAGTGTGTCTCTGCAGCTGCAGAGTGGAATGAACCCACCAGCACCAGTCCTTGGCAGGGGCCCCAGTTCCCAGGTGGGACAATCATTGAATGTTGTGCTCACATCAGGAGGTGAACCTGTAGGAAGATCTCGCAGTCAGCTGCTGAAGCCTGATGCCATGGAACGTGGCTGTAGGAAGGAGTTTGTGTCACCAGCTGGATTTCCTTCTTGTAGATGCTGCCAAGCTGGTGTAGCCTCAGGAAAATCCCAGTGGTTAAACTGAGAGGAGTTTAATCTGTCATAGGCAGCCTGAGTGGGGGGCGTCAGTGCTGAGGAGCAGCTCCAGTATCCTGACAGGAGCTCTCCTCTGGCTGCAGTGGGATACTTGTGCTGGATGGGATCCTCATGGACTGCAGAAACCACTGTACAGCAGCTTCCAGGATGGTGGGGAGATCATTTGGAGTGAATGAGCCCTCCAAAATTAAGTACAGGCAGCATAAAAGGTGCTTTGCAAAACCCTGTTCTGTTCCTGTCCAAGTGCATGGGCAGAAATACAGATGAATTTAGCCACTGGGCTAATTTTCAAGGCTTTGGCTGGGATAGTTGGAGTAAGTGATTATCCTGTCTCCTTTACTGCAGAGCATTTCGATCTGAAGTGCGGGACATGTGATTTTCCTGTTCACAGAGCACAAAGCAGACACCTCGCTTGGAGAAAAGTGTTTAGTCTGGGTGAGAACTGCTCTTTGTGTGCATGCATGTGATTTATTTATAACAGATAATTCCTGCCAGCCAGATGATTTCTCCCAGCTCCCTTTCAGCCAGAGCCAGGGCAGTCTTTGTCAGTTATGTAAGGTCTGGTAAGTGTGGTGCATAAGCAGCAGCCTTTAATTTTCATCCCTGCTGGAAAATGAGATGAGCTATCCCACTTACCCCATGAAATAATAGGGTTGTGCTTGGAAAGGCTGCTGCCCAGCTGGGAGGACAAAGCACTGCACACCCTGTGAAGGTGGAAGCTTGAGGGAAATCACGGTGCTTGAGCAAAGCCATTTACAAAAGACACACAGCCAAGCAGGTCCCAGAAAGGAGAGAGCTGCACTTCCAAATTAGCTTTCCTCCCGTTTGTGTTGTTCTGCCTTTGTCCTCATCTTCAAAGGCAGAATGGGCAGGAAATTCAGGAGATTCTCCAGAAAAGGGGTATTTCCCTGCCTATAGGAGGTAGATGTGCAGGGGCATAGAGGGGCTTGCTTTACAACTTATCTACTGTATTTCAAGCATGTGCTTAGTAAAATTGTGAGTTTCTACAAATAGGGTAGAACAGTAAACCTGACTTTAAAGCTTCTCTGAAAATGAGATTCTAAATAGAGATTATGATACCATTTCTGCACTTTCCCCATGAAGACAGGATGAGAAGGTTGGGGCTGTTCACCCTTGAGAAGAAAAGGTTGTGTGGAGGCCTCATAGCAACCTTCCAATGTCTGAAGGGGCTCTTCATCAGGAACTGGAGCAATAGGACAGGGAGTAATGGGTTCAAAGTGAAAGAAGGGAAATTTCGATGAGATATATGGAAGAAATTGCTGCCTGTGGGAGTGAGGAGGCACTGGCACAGGTTGCCCAGGGAAGCTGTGGCTGACCCAGCCCTGGAAGTGTCCAAGGCCAGGCTGGATGGGGCTCTGAGAAACCTGGGATAGTTGAAGGTGTCCCTGCCTATGGCAGGGGATTGGAACTGGATGGGCTTTAAGGTCCCTTTCAACCCACACCATTCTATGATTAAATAGCATAAGTACATAATACCTTGGCTTTTCTAAAAACCAGGTATGCAAAATTTAATCTAAATTGAGGAGTTTTTACATCCTAAGGTCTGTATAGACATTTCCCTGTCAAAGAAATGGTAGCACTTTACTCCCTGTTTTTATTCATCCTGTCCATAGATGTAAGTGATAGATCCAAGCTGAGAAAGAGTTTGGAGTGGGTCAGAATGGAGGGGAGGGTGTGTAGGTGGAGAACTTCTCTAGCATATTTTTCACAGTGGCCCTGAGGTACTGTGCCAATTGCTCATACTCTCCTCTGCCTCAGGCAGGCAACTGGAGCTGAGGGTAAATTACATAACCCTAAACCTGTGCTGTCTTTGCACAGGCATTTATGATTTACATCCTCTTGGCCACATCTCATTTTTCAAGTAATTATGACTTGTGCGTTTTACAGCCTTTAATATAAATACCTGTGTTCTGGACATCAGCAAGGAAGTAAAACAGTTAAAATGATTCTTATCCTTTATGGCACTTACTATGTTTAGTTTGCAAAGGGCTGTGAAAGGAGGGCGTGGGTTACTTTACTAAGGGGAGGTCAGAGTTGAGAAGAGGCTGAAGTGATTTGGGCTAAGGCTGTTACAGGGGTTTTCAACAGGCAAGCTTTTTTAAAACAGTTTACCATCCTTGCCCATAAACTGCGAACAGAGAGACGTTGTACCGTAACAAATACAGCCTCGCATTCCCCTCCAATTTCAATAGTCTGTTTGTATCTGTGCAGAATTAGTTGGAAATAAGGCAGATTTAGGAGACTGTGTGGAGCACATCCTATCCCCGTGCTGTTATGACAAAGCAAAGCAAATGTTCCCCAAATGGCTCTGAGGCACAGCCCTTTCTCTGCCCTCCGGAGCTGCATCAAGCTGTTGTTTAGACTTCACAGAGAGGAGGATGGGTTTGGATGTTACAGCTGCACTCTTTAGTAAGCCTGTTCCATGTGAAATCGTAAACTCCACAGCGTGGCTGCTCCAGTTGGGAGTCCTCTCTCTGTCTTCCCCACCCCCAGTCAAGGGGAAAGGTTTTATGCTAGAAGAGGGGAGGAAGAAAAGAATATTTAACTATAATCTGCCTCTGGCAAGTCATGTTCTATTTAAAACTTCACTGCACCCAAAGAGCCCAGCCTGGCAAGTGGTACAATCTGGCAGCAGAACTGGTTCAGCATGTGCATGAGCATCCCAGGTGGCTTTTCCAGCTTCCACTGGACCCCAGAGACCCCTAGATCTGTCTCCACCTCCCCCTCTCCCACATTGAATTCTCCATCACCTCGCCAGGGGAATGTACTCCCTGACGAGCATATGAAGCAAATGCTGGTGCTAGACTCTGTCACTCCAGTTTAAACTTGGATTTGCACTTGTTTGTTAGTGCAAATAACAAACTCTGGCTGTTACATTATTTGTTTCCTCGAGTCTTTCCCCCTCACATTCTTTTCCACTTATTTTAAGCCAGAGGTGATTGAATGTTTGTCCTCTGTCTCCTAAAACACTTTCTTATGCTTTGTCTCCCAAACTCAAGACCTTGACTGATCAGTATATAGGCTTGCACTTGATTTCCCCCACCCTTGAAGGTGGAATTAAGTAAGAGAGTTTCAGAACAGTATCAGAACAGCTGATACTGAGGGGTTGTCTTGGAGTGACTTTAGGATGTATGCCATATTGCCTACTCTATGTCCAGAAAATGAACCTTTCTGTGCCTTTAAATTGAACATGAGAGAGGAGAGAGAGAAAGAAACAAAACAGCCAGAGGAACTTTTTCAAAGCAGTTCTGTGCTTCAAGGTCACTACTCCTCTCTGCTGTTCTGCTGCTCTGGGGAGTGTAGGTGCTGTGGCAGAGAGGGGAGGAAGCACCTTCCTTGCTTTCCAGTGAGCTCTCAGCTCTGTTTCTTCGAAGGAGAGAGACTGAGAGTTCAATTCATGTATTTCCCTGGGACTTTGGCTTCTTCTTCTTCTCTTCTGGGACTTGTTCAGAACACCAGAACATCAAAACCTCACTGGGAGACCTTCCACTGGCCTGGAGGGGGGTCCCCCATGCTGACATAGCTGCAAAGAGGAGAGAGAGAGAGAGAGAGAGAGGGACCACATCCACAGAAGGACTCTAAAATCTTCCAGGTTTCTCTCCACAGCGAGAGAATTTATTATTTAGCATTATTATTCTTTTCCTGTGTGTTTGCTAAATAAATCATTTGATTTCTTCTTCACTTTCCTCTGAGGAAAGATTTCTTTTCCAAACCAGGTGGGGGAGGGGTAACTACAACCTGCTTTCTATCAGAGGATAATTTTCTCTGAATTTGTCTCAAACCAGGACAGAGGTCCTATCCTTTATTTTCTTCCCAAAGGGAAGGTGGGGACAGTGAGGAGCAGGATCTCTGTATTTCCATTTTCCATTGCAATAAATCTTAAAGAGGATTGGGAAATTGATCTGACTCCTGTTTTCCAGCCCTGCCCTGGTGTCTTCCCCAGCATTGCCACCCTGAAGCATCCACACTTGGCAGGTGGTTGGAGGCAACAGTTTCTTGTGGAGTCCTGTGCTGTCCACTCCTAGGAGGGAATATTATCTTCCCCCCACCCCCTTCAGTCCCAAATGCTTTTTTTTTTGTGCAGTTAGAAAAATAGTGACAGTAATGGACTTTCCCTGGGGATGTTTGTTTTATTTGCAATTAAAATTAGCAGCACTAATATGTTTACTCTTTCTGATAATGTATGGAAAGACACTTTGATTTAGTGTTTTTTTCCTTTTTAAGTCTCTTCACTGTCAGAACTGTAAAACACTCACACGCTGTGCTGTCTCTTGTCACACCAGCTACCCTTTAAAATGCAGCTTACTCCATTTCTGTTGTCATTGAACACCATGGCCCCTTTTTTTCCAAAGCCTGTTGTTCTGTTAGTCTAAGTCTTGTTGGTTTTTTTATGAAGAGAAGTTGATGGTCAGGATCTCTATTGTAAATAAACAAAGGTGGATAAAAAACATAAGCTGTCTTTTACTGAAGCAAACAAGAGACTGTTTCTGCAGAGACAGGTTTGGATTTACAAAGCAAGTCCTGGATAATGTCAGAATTGTTGACAAGCAACAAATCTTGGTTTGCAATTCATGCCAGATCCCTGCTGCCCAGCTAAGCCTCAGAGGGGCTGCCTCCCCTCATTAATACATTGGAGTTTGGGCTGTGGAGAGTTTAAAAAGGTGGAGTCTTTGTTCTTGGAGACCAAACTTGCTGGTGGTGTTGTACATCTGAGATGTTCTTGTGCCCTCCTACTGCTTCTTTGTGCCTGTGCACCTCTCTGGCCCCGAGCATCACACGGCTTGTGCAGTTCTGTCCCTCTGCCTCTCAGTAAGAGCTGACCATAACATCCTTTGGGGTAAAACCAGCCTGCTTTGGCTTGGAATTCTTCCTCCAGTCTAGCCTCAGACTTTGCACGTGCCAGAGTGTGCAGCTGCCTTTCACCTCGGCCAGAGCTCAGTGTTTTTGGCAATGGTTTCTGTTTCTACCTGGCTCACAGTGACAATCTATAGGAACTCTTCATACTCATGGAAGTGTGGTAGATGTGTCCTGCAGTTTGGTGGAACCTTTTGCTCTGGTTTCTTTTAAAATAGTTATAAATCTCTCTTTCACCAGTAAGTGTGTTAGTTGGCATATCAAGTCTCTCGTGGTCTAATTTTCTTTCATTCTGTGTCTATGAAAAATAAAGCTTTGTGAAGTCAGTGCTAAGGACCTAGAATTCAACATTTTTCTGCAGCCAAGGTTTCTGCTGTAAGCGAGTCCGTGAGAATATCCCAATTACTTATTGATTTGTATCAGCCAGGTTTCACCACTTCTCCTCTGAGAATTTTGATTTGCCAAGAACAAGAACCACAACGTGCCTGAAATGTCCCTGACAGTTACTTTTACCAACCTCCCTCAGCTCTTGGCACACCCACCACATGCTGTTTGTCTTTAATGTGTGCAGTTATATGCTGCTGAACCAGAGGTATGACTGGGCATGCAAAGCATCCATTATAAGCAGCTTCTGAATTTCTCTGTTCGTGTGTTAGTTAAGCTATCACAGTTCCTATTGCAGAAAAATTTCCCTTTTATGCTCCTTACACAAACACAGCAATTGTCCACATCTCTATGCTTATATTAAAATGAATTTTCTTTCTTTCTTTTTTTTCCTTTTCTTTCTTTCTTTCTTTCTTTCTTTCTTTCTTTCTTTCTTTCTTTCTTTCTTTCTTTCTTTCTTTCTTTCTTTCTTTCTTTCTTTCTTTCTTTCTTTCTTTCTTTCTTTCTTTCTTTCTTTCTTTCTTTCTTTCTTTCTTTCTTTTTTTTGAGTAATATTAGTTCTACTGGGCCTAATCCTGGGATATGTCAAAGTCTCTAATCTTGCACATTTTACTGAAAACTGAATTATTAACCTATTGACACAGCTATTTGGAATATCAGGGGTGATTCAGCTGTTGAAACAGGGCTACACACAGGTCTTTTGGGTCCTTGACTGGATCCCTAGCTCAGTCTTTTCCTACATGCCATGCTAAATGAACTCAGTATTGCTCCTTGACTTGGCTTCTCTACTGAGGTTTAACAGTCTGGTGGCACAGTGTGTCCTTTCCCAAAAATACCTGCTCAAACGACACCTCCCATTTGTTCAAAGCCCTCCTGAGCTGTGTGTCACCTCACCTCTGTTATTTGGGAACCAAAATGCTGCATGCTACATCTGGACTCTGCTAAAAGAACATCTAAGTTAAGCATTAAAATGGCAGGAAGTGGCAGATTTATAGTAATTCAGCTGCTTTTATACCTGTGTTGGGGTGACCTCTCTAATTACTGGATTGTGTAAGGGTTCTTTAAAGCCTTTTCACCAGGTGTAATTATTTTATGGTCTGTCTGTGTGTTTACTTGCTGTGAGGTGAAGCAGGTGAAGGGCAGGACAAGATCTCTGCAGAGCAGGGTGGTTTGACATGCACAGGATCAAGTTTGGCAGAGGGAACATTTCCTGCCACACCATGTTCTACCCTCAAAAAACGTTTCTTTGCCTGGCTTTGGTCATCACAGTGTGTGGTGTCCACCAGATCAGCAGTCAGCAAAGCATCAGTATTACCACAGTGCTGCAAGCTTTGAAAGAATTTCAAGCAAGACAGCCTCACTTAGTCCTTTACTCTTTATTTCTACTGGCAATTTTTATGAAATATCTACCTATATCTCAAGGAACTGAACTGAATGTTAAAAATTCCCACATCAAATGCTCCAAACATAGGAAATGGCAGAATGGGGGCTGCCTGTGCATCCTGGCCTTTCCAGGCTACATTTCTCTTTCCAGACAGTCAGTCAAACCATATCCAGAGGTCTGCTTGCAGTTTGTAATCCATGACTGGAGTACAGTTTAATAACTCTTTTTTCCCTCCTTCCTTAACACTTGTTCATCCCCTTCCCCCTACTGTAGGAAGTGGGAAAAAAAAAATCTCCCAGGGCTCAGAGCAAAGTTAATCCAATAATTGTGGTAATTTAGGAGTTGATGGTTGATAGCAGAAGACATAATTATTCTTTTCCAGCCTTAGCTAGCTCACTGTGATCAAATACAATTATATGTTATTGTTCAATGAATCATATGCTGAGCACAATGCACTGACCTGATGGCTGATGGCACCGTGCTCCTCAATGGCATTACATTATGAATTAGATCAGTTCCTTATCTTCCTTATCCAAGGCCCTAATCCCACAAACACTTGTGAATATTTTAAAATTTACTGGCAGAATAAATCCATGCCTGAAGTTTTGTGATGCAGCCTGAGATGAGAGGATTTTGGTAGTTTTCAGTCCCTACAGGTGCCTGTCTTTGCTGATTTCATCCTGGCTTATGTTTATATTTGTCATCTTTGTACTTTGATTTTAGCCCAACTTTTTTCCAACCTAAACTGCCTTTAGACAAAGCCTGTGAGTAATGTGACCTTTGCTTGTCAGCATGGGAGAGGGTGCAAATTAATTCATAGGCTTATTTTGTACAGTAGGTTCTGGCCTAGGTACTTTTATTGGAGCATCCTTAACGTCAATAGCTAAATAAGTGCAGGCTGGATGAATCCTCTGTGTCCTTGCACAACCCCTGTACAATCCAGGCTACACAGAACCACTATTACACACTCACCATCACCTTCTTGGCATCAGACCTGCTGACTGATTTATACCTAGTGCATGTTTATTGGTGTGTGCATATTTATGCTTCTGCGTGTTTTCCTTTCAGGTGGATGTCCCCATTTAATCAATATTTGATTCACCCCATTAGAACAAATCTAGAAAATGTGATGCCACAGGGAAATACTTAACCAGGCAATTTCGCCAGGGACCTAGTTATCTCTTGATGTGAATACAGTAAAAACACAATAGAAGCAGCTTTAATTTGGTTTTGTAAGATCTGTCTTAATAAGGCTGGTGGGAGGAAACCAACCTAAAAGCTGGCTGAGGCATAGGGCTTAAAAACCTGAGGAAAAACCTCCTTCAGCCTCAGAAAAAGTGGCATATGCACAAATCTGCCTGAATCTTCCCCACTGCCCACAGTCCTGTAAGGCAGACTGCCAAGCAGAGGTGGTCTGGTTTTTAAGGCAGAAGTGGAAGAGCAAGAAGAGAGTGCTCTAGGGATCCCCAGCTGTGGGAGTCATCCCAAGAAAAGGGAATGTGGCCCTGGTGGGAAAAGATTATGTGAATTGCCCACTGATAGGCTGTGCAAGTGAGACCCACGGGAGAAGGGAAAGAAAGGGAGAGAGGTCTGGGAAGCAGGGAAATGTGGGGACAACCTGAGGACCAGGGAGACCAAGATAGAGACGTGAAGATAACCCACTCCTGGGCTCAGTCAGGTTGCTGTTTCTGCTCTCAGCATCAGAGCTGGTGCCAGCACCCACGGACTGTTCTCTGAAATACATGGTAGTGTTGTTGTGTCCTGCACATCTCTGATTCAGTGACTGGCTGCACTGCCAAAGCCTCCTGGAGCGGAATAGATAAATCCATGCTGCCTCCACTCAACTGTGCGTGTTTTCTCGTGAAAAAACAAGTAGGTGTGTTTTGACAACCAGCTCTGTGGTTGGGCTGATTTGCCTGCTTTCCCTTTACCCCATGGAGAGGTTTTGTGTGTGTTTGTGTTTAAAAATACTGCATCGTTTGTTTGCTGTCAGCCGGAGTCCCTGCTGTGCTTCTGAAGTGCTATTCTAGATACTATTTCATCTGCTAATGAATTGCTTGGGTTTTGATACATGTTAGTGTGCAAGTCACTCAGAGAGAAGGAAGGGTCAAGCTGTTGGTTTGAAGGTGTTGATGTAGTGTAAAACGTTCTCTTAATCCCAATATAACCCAGAGACTTGTTTGGGGTTGCTGCAGTGTTCAGTTTCTCAGGGCAGCCCAGCAATGATGGAAGTGTAAGTCCTGTTTTCACCCTCAGGCTTTTCTGCTCCAAGCCGTGTGCTCAATGCACTTCTAGATGCTGCTAGAGCAGTGATGCCTTAACTCTGCTTCTGATTCAGAGGATTACAAATCCCCACCCTTTTCCTTACAGATATTATGCAAAGCAAACCCCCAGCACGATAACACTGATGCTGTTGCTGCAGTGGCAGATGGACACAGGGTGATCTCCAACCTTGCTGCTGCACTTCCCACAACCTTCCTGCCACTGGGTGGGCTGTGAGGAGTCTCCTTTCACCACGTGGGGCTTTTGGGCAGAGGTCAGTGAGAAGACAGAGCTACAGTGAGATGCAGGATGAATCTGAACACAAGGGCAGGTGGATTAACTGGGCTCTGAGGAGCCAGGCTGTGAGCTGTGTGTGTGACTTGGGCTCTTCCCCATCAGTTGGAACCAGGCTGTTTTAGAAAATGCATTGTTCCAGGTCAGGTTTTGAAAGACATGGTTACAAATGCACTGTGGGTTTGGGGAGGTGATTCTGCTGCCACTGTGGCAGAGGGTGACTCGTGCTCCTCAGGATGGCACCAGCTTATTTGGTAACTGCACCCCTGAAGAAGGAAGGAAAGTCTTTACTTGTCTCTACATGACCAGGTTGTGTCTGAGTAGGGCAAATGATGGAAGATAAGCTTGCACTTGCTCTTAGAAACCTACTTCAAAGAGTATAAACACTTGCAGAGCCAGGCCAAACGCTTGTGCTTGGATGTGTAAGCAGGAATTTTTTGTAGTGTATCCCAACATTCCCGGCCTTTCCATAGGGACCCTGTATTGTGTCTTCCTGGGAGCTTCCTAAATGCTGTTCCAGCAGCAAAGGGTGAGGGCCTGGAATCACGGGTTGTGTTTTGCTTTATGGACACATGGGATGCTGCATGTACAGCACATGTGCCTCCATGTGTGGCTATTAGAAATAAAATACTGCATTTTGTCAGTGTGTTTGTCTAAATCCTCCTGTTCCCTTTGTCTCACACCCTGGGAACAGAAGGGGAGCTTGAGGCTCCAGGGCTGATTTTTGCATAGACCTAGTGCTGTGCACTCATTCTACTCTGTGATGCCAATGGGTCTTGTTTTTGATTTGGAAAGAACACTCACAAGTGTTTCTTGGTTTATGTAAATACTTCACCCTCTGTCCTGGGAAGGAGACAGAGTTTAGCCACTTGTGAGCCTGAAGAAGCTTCTGATGTTGGCATCTGCACTATAAAAATAGGTCACCAAACAACCTTCTGCTGTGGCTTTTGAGCTGCCTTGAGATCACTTTAACTGATGATGTCTAGATAAAGACACACTTTGATTAAGATAGGACTTTTCCTATTATTAGCCCTTGACCCGTATAAAAATTTATGGATCCCACCTAGTGTATTCTGTGTAGGGTAATACAGGAGCTAACACAGATCTTATAATGGAAAAATAGAGATTTTCTTCTGAGAATTGTGCTCTTATCTTGGTTTGAAAGACAGGTGTCTGCTAAGGAAGGCAGGCACCTCCCTTGGAATGGAAAATGTAACCCCATTCCCTTCAAATTATGATAATTTTGAAATTAAGGGGCTTTTGGGCAAAGATATGTGAAATAGGAATAACAGTTCTTTATTAATACATATAACAAGGCAATAATAGAGAAACACTGGCTTAACCTGACAGAGTCACCTCAGTCACCTCATCTGACACCCTGACACCCACCTCACCCCAGGCAGGGTGGTGGCAGCAGTCAGATTAAATGGTGGCTGCACTCCTCTTGGGGTGATAGATGTGGTTCTGTCTAAGTGGTGATCCTGTAGAAGGGGCTGGTCTTCCTCTCAAGGTCCAGTGGTGGTTATATAGCTCTTGTCCTCTGGGAACCCAGTAGGTAAGGGCTGCCTGTAGTGTTCCAAGCCTCAGATTATATGCAGGTAGGATTGCTTGGTTCCTCCCCCTGGGCAGAGCACCTCGAAATGGGATGATGTGATTTTATGAATCAGCAGTGAGGCTTGATAGCCCGTTCAGAGAAGATATCCCTCCAGAGGGGATATCAGGCATGTGTCATGGAAGAGATAAAGTTCACACTGCCCCACTGGTTTTAGCAGATGGTGATAGAATGCATCATTTTGGTTACATCTGACATTGTAACCTAAGAGAGCTCTACTGCCTTCTGTCATAGGCAGCAGGGTATGCTACTGGTGCATATGACCTGTGTAAAGGAGAACATTCTACTGATGATATTTATGGATATTGACTATATTGTCATCTATCAACACAGTAGACACTTCCAAACACACCTCCTTCCAAAGCAGACTGCAGCATTAGGAGCTCACGCAGGAATCTGGGATGAAGCTGCACCTGAACTTCTGTAGGATGCTGCTGGGAGTGGCTCCTTATTTTCACAGGCACTTAAAAACTGGGAAAAGTCCTTTCCATTTATCACTGTTATTTATATTGCAGTACTGAAATACAGTTAACTACACTAAGCATAATAATTTATCCTATGCTAGCACCTCAGCCAGACCAGTTATTGATCAGTACATGTTCATACCAAAGGCTGTACAAGAAGCACACAGGGAGGGAAGTCTGCCAAACTTTGCTGTTTTAAAAGCTTGTCTTAATTTTCCATCCAAACATTGCATTGGAGACCAAACTGAATTGGCACAGCATTAGTTTAATTTATCCTGAATATAATGTCTTTAGTTTTTAACGTCAGCTTTCTTTAATTTGTGAGCCTGGTGGTGTAATTTTAATGCCTGGTAAGGAGAGAGGCAAATACCACCTGAACTCGAGTCTGCAAATGCCAAGGCATGTTTGGGTTTACCAGTGAGCACAAGTTACCTCCCCAATAAACTATTTTACTGTTGGGGGGACTGTTTCTTCAGCCTCACTGTCCCAGTTATCTTCTTGAACACGTAATTGTGTTTAAGTGGCTTTTATTTAACACTGGCTTGCGTCAGGCACTTTTCTGTCAGGAGGAAGGGACAATCTGCTGATGCAGATAAGCAAAACTGGCTCAGCCTTTGCCACGTTATGTAAATAGCAGATTTGTGGAGCTGCCCGAAGGAAAATTATTTGTATTTAATTGGGCAGTCTCTAATGTCTGTATTTCAGAAAGATTTGACCTCAAATGCACTGAAGTTGGTGGAGGGACATCCCTGTGTTTTGAAAAGTCTGATCCAGACTCCAGTGGTGCTGGTCTTGGATTTCTGGGAGCAAACACTGCTGACAGCTTTATGCTTTCATCCTTCTCTGACCCTTCAATATTTTGTTCAAAATCAAATTCAGCCAGCGTGAGAGATCATATAGAGCAAATTTAGGAGCAGGATTTATACAGTTTCTACATGTGCTGGCAAAATGAATTCTCAATTTTCTTATGTGTTTCTGACCACCACTTTTCCCACTTCCCAAATATTTTGACCTTCTCCAGTTAAGGAATAAAACTCGGCCAGTGGCAGCTTAAGCAATCCCAACAAACAATGGAACCATCCTAGTTTGGCAAATCAAACCCTCACATCACCTCTTTCACAAGAATCCACAACCCAAGGTGTGTCTGAATTGGTAAAAATGGATAAATAACTTCAAATAGAGACATTAAAATTTCCTGTTGTGACCATTGTGTAGCTAAAACAAAACACTTGTATTTATTGACAAATGTATTTGTTCTTATTGTGCAGGCAACATTTACAGCCTCTGATAATTTGTTTGTTCTGTTTATTTTACTGTGCTTAGAAGACAACAGCAATTTGCATTCATTTGCATCTCATTTTAAAGGACTGTGATAATAATAAAAGTTGTGGGAGGATCTGTGTGTATAGGAGTTTTTTATATATAAATATATATATGTACATAAACAAAATTCTTTGTTTTCCTGTAAGATTTGAGAGGAGATAATTTGGGCTGCTGCTGGTTTTTAACTGCACTTTTCACATCCTGCTGCTCTCCATTGTACTCTTCTTTCTATTTTGTATGCCTAAAGTTTCAAAACCCTGCACAGATCCCACTTATGTAGGACAAATATAATTCTAAAGGGCAACAGACTATTAAAAAAACCACTCAATGAAGATAATTGAGGCTAACATTTTAACACACAGTGCTCGTTGCACATAGCTCTTTCTCAGAGCCATTGATCAGGTGAGCTCAGCAAGCTCCTGGGAAAAAAATCCCCAATTTTTGTTTTTCCAACTAGACCAGCATTTTCAGTTACCAGGAAAAAAAAAAGGTACTTTTTATTTCGACCAGGAGCAAAAAATAAAAGTGCATAATTAACAAAAAGTGGACTAGCAAGGGTTGACAGATGTCCTAAATTAGTGGATTTAACAAGTGATTTTATTTTATTAGACTTTTTCCATGGTGTATGCTTGGTTATTAATAGTTAATGGCACACATAAGCCAAAGAAAAAAGGGTTTACATGGACCAGTTGGTCTGATTCTGAACTGTTGGCTTGCTCATGCAATATTCATGTTTAATTTATGGACACTTGCATCAACAAATGTGTAGGTAAAAGGGATGGGCAGTAATACACAGCAGTTGCCACTCTTGCTGATGCTTGCCAAGATAGACTTTCCCTGTCGTGAGAGGCAGGGAAGTGGCTGAGATACCCAGGATGCCACTCCATGATAGCAAGGGAAAGAGAAAAGCTGTCTTTTGAAACAGTAAACTCTGCTAAGCAGCAATTTTGGCAATAAAATATGCATTTCTCAGGCTCCCAGGCTGTATATTTGACTATTAGGTTTTGATTTGGTGGTGTGGGTTCGTGTGCTGACATTGGTTAAAACATTTAGCACAGGCTGAAGGATAGCACAGGCAAAATGATAAAAATGCATCCAGGTATCCACCCTGTCCATGGCTGTGACTGAACATAAGGGCTGGGGTGGTCAATATGGGCTGGTGGAGGGGGGCAAACAGGAGGATAACTCTGACAGTCCAAGTGATGCCTTAAATGGCTACCTAGAAACAGAGACTAGACAGGAATGAGGGAATAAAGGAGGGATTTATTTGAAAGGCCTTCAAAGGTTACACCCCAGGGGTCCAGAGGCTCCTGCCTCAGTGGGTCCCAAGATGGATCACAGGTCGCGAGTTCTTCACACCTTTATAGGTTTGGTCCATTTTCATATCAGCATAAATTCACCAATTAAAACTTTAGCTAATGATGGAATTTCCCCAAGCTTTCCCCCCACCTCCCCAAGATGAAGGTTTGCACTTTGGGCCTGGGACGGTCTGGGTGTCCTTGGAGAGCAAGCTGGAGAGGCTTTGTTATGTCTGTCTTGGCATAGGAGAGTGGTACCTAACAAGCTACAGGGAACTTCAGAGTTAGTGCAGGCAGTACAGGACTTGAAAAAATATAAAAGTTAAAACCTAAGGCATCACAAGTATCATAGATTCGTTTCTTGTAAAATCATCAGAGGCACAAGGCCTGGGTAGTGTGTGGGATCAGGGTCAGCATCTGTCAGCATCCCCCTAGGTGCCCCTTTAACTCTTCTTTGGTTGCACAGGAAAAGAACATTAAACCTGCCCCTATTCTTCTTTCCTCTGACATAATTGCTCAGATAGGAAGTGTGGATTGCTGTTTGTTAATGATCCCTCTCTGGAAGGGCTCCTTGCCGGTGTGAGGCAGTTTCCCTGACGTGCCGTGAGTTGTTAGTCAGCCGTGACTCAATTTTCTGAGCCTACTCACTCTGATATCCTGTGAAGAACTTCTGGAAATCACAGTGACTCAGGCTCAGTTGAGTAGGTCCCAGTGAGGCCATGAAAGTGGGATGAATTTATCCACAATATTTTTAGTGCTGTGAGTTTCTTTAGGCCTAAGGAAAGACTTGTACCCTGTAACATAGCCCATGTCTTCCCAGAAAAGTTTCTTAAGGCTTTCATACAGCTGTTACTAGGGAAGGTAGGAACGTCATATCTGTATCACTAGGTCAGTTCTTATGCCTCATTTCAGGATGTTGTAGGAGGGGTTTATGTAGAAATCCTGTGTTTTTAAAAGATGCATTTGGATTTCATTGGATCAGCAATTGGAAGTATTGAATGAACTATGGTGGAAAACACCAAAATGCTTGCAGGAGTTCATACAAAGTCACAGGGAGTTCAGTGTAGGTTGCATTGGCCAGAGTATTTTGCCTTGGACCCATTTTTTTCATACTTTTGTTGGAGTTTTGCCTCATAGTCCCATGAAGGAGAGGAACAGCCTTGCCCCTGCATGCATGGAGCATTAGATCTATCCCTGCAGGAGCACCCTGGGTGTTCCTGCTTCTTCAGAGCAGAAGCAAAAGGTCTGTCAGCTTCTGTGCTACACCCACCAGGTAGCTGCCTTCTGGCTGGGAGGTTTATTTTTGTGCACATATGCAGATTTATAGATACTCATGTGTATCCCTTAGGGGAAGTGTGCTTGCATTCCCATTCTCCGTGAGAACCAGCAGAGCACTGAGTCCTCCACAGCTAAACTGGGCTCATTCTCTGGGCCACTGGTTGCCCATTTTTCTGTGTTTCTGCCTACTTGCTTAGTGGATTTTGGCTGCTGGGAAAAAATACTCTGGTTTATGCACTTGTATTTTTGGAATATCACAGAGCCTGGCTCATTAGCCAAGATATTGAGCTGAACAACACTCAAGTGTGTTCTGTGCCCTAAGGATCTCCTCATTTTAGCAATGTGGATTGATAGACGTAAATACAGTGGAAAATAACTGTTTGGTGATATGAAAGGCAAGCAACACTGCAAAACATCTTCCAACCCTCACATTCAACTTGAATAAATCCTGCAGCTCTCAGGACCACAGATGCTATCTCTGAACATAGTCCTGCTGCAGCCAGCAAACTGAGGTGTGTGCCTTCAGCAGAGACATTTCAGAAAAAATTCTTATGGGAGAAAAAAACTTCTAATCCTGGCCCCTGCTTGCTCTGTTCCCGAGTCCAAGCCTCCATCAGAGTTGTCCCACACAAAACCATTCCTCCACAAGCCCTACCTTTGGAAAGTAGCAGTCCCACAGCTTTCCAGGGATAAACCAGAGTTAATTGCTCAGAGCTAACACTGATAAGGGGAGGTTGAGCTGATTAAACAGAACTCCCTGGCATTTACTGTTAGCACCTGAAAAGTAGCAACCCAAGGTGTGCATTGAGCAAAATGTCAAATCCCCTCTTAGTCAGATGTTTGAACATGTGAACTATTTCTTGGTTACATTATGGACACACCAGTCTTTCTCCCTGATTTGTGTATTAATTAGGAGATGAAGATGTTGGAAAGGGGGAAAAGTAAAAAGGGCTGATCTCTCTGCTTGGCACAATAAAAGCAAAATATTTGACAAGAGGCTAGGTTACTTTAGGTTAGTGTATTTAATAAAGTAAGAAAAGAATACCAGGGAAAAAATACATAAAGAAGGAAAAGTTTGGCCAATATCTGCAAGACTGTTTTGTGTTTCTGCCTTCCCAAAAGGAATGATTAATGTTATTTCTGGATAACCTACTGATTTCCTGCCAGTCACAAAACCTTGTACGAAAGTAATAGAGAAACACAGCAGGTTTATTCACACAGATGAGGGCAGGAGGTGACAGCACATATGGGGCTACACAAGAAATCTACTTGCACTAGAGAACAACATAATAATGATAATTTGGTGTCTCTTTGGAAAGCCTCATCTGATCCTCTCTGCTTCACAGACTTCACTGTCCAAAGTGAAGCTGCACACTACAAAAGAGAGAAAAACCTCATGTCTGTTCTTGTGATTTTACCAAGAGCAGAGGTTTCATGTGGTTTTGGTTCAGAGAAAGCATCTGGAAGAGTACCAACAACAGAAAATGCTGTTGGAGGATATTTTATAGAAGATACTTAAATCCCGTTTTGTTCTTAGGTTCCTCAAGTGTGTACCATGGGAACAGTGTACTAACTTTGGATACAAAGGGATTTCTTTTCCCAGAAAAAGAACTCCTCCCAAACACTCTTAGAACTTCCTAGCATCATTATTAGCTTTTAAGGAAACACAAAACTCCCAGTCAAGCATTCCTTGCACAGATGACTCAGGTCCCCACAGAAGAGTTGGTTTCACTTTCGTTCTGTGCTTGGTGCTCATAAAACAGAGAGTTTGATGTGACTCCCTCTGTGGAGCTCTGCTAGTTTTGTTTCATTCCCGACCTGATCTGTGCTCATTTCAGTGCTGGGATTGTTAACTATGCAGGTGCTGTAGGTGCTGTGCTGGGAGAGAAGAGGAGGTGATCCGAAGGGACTTTGGGAATGTTATGAAAATTAGAAAACCCCAACCCATTCTGCTGCTTTCCTGATTTAAGAATTGAGCACTTCAAAGAATAGAGTGCAATTTTTGTTTGTGAAGTGCGGGGCTATAAGAAATGAAACGTTCAAGTTATATATCCAAGATTAGAGTTTAAATGTCATTTATAAAACATTCCAAATGTCGAGCAGTCCCTATGTGCCAAACCAGATTGTGACACTATCCTGTAATCCTTGCTGAAGAGAGGGGAACACACAGTTAAAATATGAGCACAGCCTGAACTCCAGTGCTTTGGGATATTGCTGTGCTGAATCATGCAATCTAATGTTCTGAGGAAACCTTTCTAGGTTTATTATTATTTTATAAATTCACTCTATGTAAAAAGATATTGTGCATATTAATCTTCTATTTTTAAAAAAATTAAGAAAATAAGAATATAAAGGTAATTCTCAAACAAGGAATATAGAAGAATATTTTGATTTTAGCAACCTGTGGATTAGACAATTCAAAAAGCTCCAATCCCTTGGTTTGGTTTAGGGGTTTTTTGAAGGCTAAGTTGATTTCTGCTTCTATATAATGTAAAACTGCTACAGGAGAGAGAAGCCAATAATTTCTTCTTTTCTTTGGCTGTACCTGATAAATGCTGCAGGTGAATATATCTGCAGCTATGAATTTCACATAAAACTGCTCAGATATAATCAGCTTAAGGAGAACTGAAGTAAAATGTATATAATTGATGCAGTTTTAACGAGATAATATAATCAATAATACTTTGTTTATAATTTTAAGCTTTCCTTAGAAAGCATTGAAACTGTGTAATTTAGGATTTAGTTCAGGTCATGAATATGTTTGGGGTGCTTTATTTGTTGTGTGTTGCATGCTGGCTTGTGGTTTTTTCGTTTTTTTTTTCCCCACAAACAAAAGCACAGCCCTCAAGCCTGAGCTGTTGTAATTCTTCTCTCATATTTGAGAGTTTCAGGTCGGTGTCATTTTATATGACATCCCTTTGCTTTCCTCCTCCTCTCACATTTTGATCCCTCTCAGAAGGTGGAATAGCTCTAAGATTGGTTTTGCTTTGATGGGAGACATCCTCCACCTTCCTGGCATCCCGGAGGTCGCTGCAAGGTAGGAGATGGAGCTGACAATTTCTTTTTGTTGTGGTGACAAACAAATCTCTATTTCATTTGCTTGTGTTGAAACACTGGTAAAGGCACTTAGCCCAGGCAGTATTCCCTAAGAGTTTGGGAATTGTGCAAGGGGAGTTGTCCTGGAGACACAGCTGCAAGGGCATCTTCCCATCCATGGACACTGAGAAGATGCTGGCAGCAACTTTCTATTCTTCACGTGTCCTCTGCTTTGAACACATCAGGTTGCTGGGCATTGGGACAACATTCAGGCCTGCACACATACATGGTTTGCTGGATTTGGTGTAAAACATCCACGACAGGGAAACCAGGGCTCTGCCAGAGCAGAGCTAGACTCATTTTTATTCTTTCCTGCCTCCATAGTTATGTGTTGCTGAGGTATTTTTAAGCATTGCAAGTGTTTCCAGCTGTTGTCAGCTCCTCACAAAGCAGCACAGCTCAAGTCCAGGTGTGCTGTCCCATTCAGTGCTTCCCTCCTTTGTGGGAGCCAAGGGAAGTCACAGCAGGCAGGGCAGAGCTCATCAGTGATGCAGGCAGGTAGGGCTGTGAGGAAACTGTCCCAGGAATAATTTTGGTTGGTGAAAGGATTATAGCCAGACTTGAAATATTTTGTGAAATTATGCCAGTGGTGCAGAAAATCAGTTATAGAGGGGAAATCCTATGCTCATCTTGTCTTGATGTATTCTACTGACACATCTTCAAGATGAAATATTCCTCTTTCAAGAAAAAGTCTTTGAAAATACTTCTTTCTATCCTCTGCAAACTTCAGTCCACAAAGGGTTGAGAAAAGTCCCTCAGGGGACCACATCTCCCCCTTTCCAACTGAAACAATTTCATATATCAAAAACCCCTTTCTGGGTGGAATTCCCAGCCTTTTCCCACCTAACTTCACAAACCTGGAGGTGTGGACAGCCTTAGGGTGTGAACTCCAGGTACTACAAGAGAAATGTAGGTGACAATGGTGGAGTCTCATCTGCAAGAACACTTGCTAAATCAACAAGTTTCAGCACGAATAAAACCTAGGTATTTTTAAGCTTTGGTCTCCTTTTGCCATAGGGTTTTGTATATAAGGTAAAACCTTTGTGATTGTTCTTTTTGGGTTGGCAGGGGCTGACCAGTCTGTCTCACATCTGTGTTCACCAGGAGCAAGACAGTGCAGCTGCATTTTTTTTTCATGGGTGAAAATACTAATAAAATCTCTGTCCTTTACCTGGCTGTTATTTTGGGGAAAATTATAAGATCTTAGTTCATTTTTGGGACTAGTAATCCCCTTTCAGAATGCAGTAATTCTGAGCAAAAGTCTTAGAAGTAACTGGCAGCTAAATCGCACCAGTAGGTCTGGTGACCTACAAAAAGTCTATGACTTTTACCTAGTGTAGGACTAAAACTGATCTCGGTTTTAGTCCTACACTAGGTAAAAGTCATAGACTTTTTTTTTTCCTAATCCCATCCATTATTTAGATTAGGTTCTGCATAAATGAAAGCCGCATTGGAGAGCTTTTATTTGTATTTTACATCAAGGCTGAAGGTGTAAAACACATCCATTCAAAAAGGAAAGGGAACACAAAAAGTATCTTGAATGCTTTTGTTACTAGTCAGTCTCCAGGCAACTCCTGGCTGAGGGCAAAGCTAAATTAAATGATTGTAGTAGCAGACTGATACATAAATAAATATATTTACACACACCCCCCCTTAGGAGCTATTTTTAACACATGTGCACCTACCATACCTCACATCTGACAGCTTTATTTGAATCTGGGCTATTCATTGGGAACGAGCAGCTAATTAATTTATCGCATGAATATCAAATATGCAATTAGTCCCAGAGCACTCAGTATTCCAGCCATTACCACCGACGTCGTCTCCACACTGCCAACAATGACTCCGAGGAATGAGTCCCATTCAGTGCCTGACCTGCTGTAGAAAGACACAAATGGCTCTGCCATATGCCGCTTGATATTGTACTTATAATTCTTCCTTTCTTCTTGTGTTCACGCGTGTGTGCAGTCAGCTAATGGGTTCTCTTCAATCACAGCAGCGTGCAGGAAGCCAAGGAGTGTTTAGGAGATTAGAGGATGTTGTAGTCACAAAGCCCTGAGATGAATATTTCTGTCTGAAGGCAACCCTAAAGAAACGCACGTGGATGTATTTCTCTTGGTAAGGCAGGAGGCAACAGCTGAAACTGCAGACAGCAAGATCAAAGTTAGATGTTGGGTGGGGAGCTTTGAAAGGGTAATGAAGGTTATGCGTGGCAAAACAGCTGAGGGGAGATGGCATTGTCACTGTCACTTGCTGGGCAGTGATGTGACCAGCGCCCGGAGAACAGCCCAGGCACAGTCCTGAAGGGGAATGGTGAGCGACTCAAACTCTCAGGCTCCTGTCGAGCTCTGTGGCTGTTTCTTCAAAAGCCTCATCACACTTGGCAGCTGCACTGCCTTCCTCAACAGCAGGCTCAGTGATCAGACGAGCTCCTAAACTGATCAGATGAAGCTGAAGCACGTTTATTTACTGTAAAGTAAACATCATTACTGCTGCCCTTGAGATATTTTGTAATTAAGTACAATTTCCCACGCTGGCAAACCTAGTGCCATTTATAGAAATGCTAATTTCTGTTATTTTGTGGCGAGCTCTGAAGGTTTAACCTTGGAGAAGACTCTGGGAGTCGAACAGCTTTGAAGATCAGTAAATATTACTGTGATTGTAGAAAAGCCTTGCAAGATGATGTCCAGCTCCATTCTTTGTAGGTCTCTGGCAGTATTTTACAGCACAGCAATTAGAAACTGTTTCTGTCAGAGTGGAGCATTAGAAGATGTTTTTATACAGCACTGGAGCATTTGGTCATAAATCCTGCAACTTGTGATAGAATCTAAACTAATAAAGTGTTAAAAACAAGGCAAAGAAATTTCAGTACTTTTTCAAACTCTTCATCTTTGTCTGAGGACATGGTTTTACAGGGGTGATGTGAGGTTTAATGAGGAGTGGGGATCTATCAGTGCTTTTGTTTTATTAAGTTGTATTTAATTTCTTAATTTTGTTTAACATCTGTTGCTTTTGACAGATATTTTATAAGTTGCTAAACTAATAGCTCATAAATAAAGCACAACAGCCATTCTTTGAGTTGCAAAATGCAAGCCATTGTGTTTTCAGCATCAAGCTACTAGTTTAAATGTTAGTATGGAAATCAGTCCTTCAGATTAATCACCAAATAAAGCAGAGGATGAAATGCTGGGGTTTGGCTGAATCAAAGTGCGCAATGGTTGTGGGGGAAAGAGTTTGTTAACAGTCAATATGAAATTCCTGAGCACTCGAGTGTTTTATAAAAAGTGTCGTGCTGCACATGTGGACATGCTGTAGTGTCCTGAAACAATGTGTTTTGCATTCACACATAGTGGATGTATCAGTCAGCCTCAATGGGAGTTTAACAGCAACTTTTTGTAGCTGTTATATCAGGTCTGAAAGCCAGCTCTAATCTCCTAAGGGTGTAAGTTGTAAACAAATGCCATTCCACATAAAAATGCCTTTCCCGTATATATATTTTTTCCCCCTAAAGATTGAAGAAAATGCTTTATAAAAACAATTCTCTTCAAACGCTTAAGGGACACTAATTGCTTTTAATTTCAGTGTGCGATGGTCCTTATCCAAGGGAAGTATGCTGCATGGGCTATAAACCATTTTTATATCATATAGGGTTTAACAGAGCATGCCTGGAGTTAGCTGAGCTGCCTCCCTGGTTCTCTGCTCTCTATTATCCTTCACCATGATTAAACTGCAGTGTTTCACTGCCTGATCGTGACGGGCATCCAGCAAAGATCACTGAGCTCTTCTCTGCTGCCTGCCTCTGAGCAGAGCTGTGCTTCTGTTTGCTCAACCACCTTTGGAGCAGAGCATTGCTGAGTCAGAGGGTGGTCACAGCCATGGTAAAATTGACCCTCTGCTATTCTTTTCGTGTTCTGTTGCTGTGCCTTCTGTTCACAGCAGAAAGATCAGCTCCAGTGACAGAATTGTGCTCAGCAGCCAGGGCCTGTGCCTCTGGAACTTGCTTTTTAAGTCCCTTGTGAAGCTGATGTAAAAGTCTTTCCTGCCCTCAGAAGCAGCAGAGACAAATATCCTCTTTAGAAAGAGATGGCAGTGATTGTTTCCCCACCATCTCTTTCCTCTTTGCTTGTGTGCAGTGCTGCAAATTCACATCCCCCCTCCACACAGCAGTGCTTGGGATTGTGCTGGCTTTGCTCAGAGCTGGATCTCATGTCATTCAAGATCAACCCAGTCACCTCAGCCTTTTCTAGAAGGCCAGTCCATTCTCACATGTTCACATTCCTGCTCCCTTTGTGCTTGATCCTGCTGCTGCCTCACGGGCACCCCAAAGTTGCATCTCAGGATGGTCCTCTCCATCAGAAAAGAGCAGGTAGATACCCACAGTTAGGTGAATAACTGGGAGCAGGTTAATTCAAGCTTGAGATCAACTTTCTAACCCTCTTCTGTGTTGACATTGGAGTAGCCACTCACCATGCCTGCATTGCTAGAAAGCTGCTGCTGGCAGCTTTTCAACACTCAGCCATTGCATCCTTTCAATCTTCAGTGTTTACTGTTCAGGCCACAGGCTGCTCCTCCTTTTCTGTTTGGAAATCTCTTAAGATATCATGGAGGTTGCCAGAAATCAATAACTACGTTCTTGAGATATTTGCTAGGCACCTTAGGGAGTGTTGAAGTGCTTGCTCCAGGAGATGTTTTAAATCTGCTTACAAGGAGCTTTGGAAATCAGCACAGGGTTTAATTGTGAAACTGGAGGCGATGGTTTGTCACTCCTGTCCATCCACATGGACATGTCCCATCCTCCCACCCTCAGGCAAACCTGCTTTTGGTGAAGCATCTCTCTGAATCATCTGATTCTCTCTGTGGAAGGGATGGACCTGATGTCTGATCAATCAGAAATCCATGTGGGTAATTTTAAAGCTTCCAGTGCTAGTTCTGGTCCTGACCAGAAATCAGCAGACTGAAATACATACATGGCAGTTTTATGTAGGGAAATGGATTGGTGGCGTCTTCTTACAAATAGGTGAAAAGTGTAAAGTGATTGTGCATTTATCTTAAACTGCATGAGATTCTTAACATCACTGAACCATTACCCCATCCTGAAAACATAATTTTCTTTTTCTTTCAGTCTGATTTAAGTGGTTTAGATGCCCTTTGTCTTCTCCTGTTAAGTAACCAACTTGACACATGTGATTACTATCATGAAAATACATAATCTACTTTGATAATACTGGCAAAAATTTATACAGGTCTGAGGAAGGGTAACCCATTCTAGTTATGGCCAAGGATATGAATTCTATTTTGCTTTACAATGTTTGTGATTAAATGATTGCTATTTGAAAAAAATGATAGATATATATTCCACCAGTAGAATGACTAAAAAACCCCAAACCTCTCCAAAATATATAGTAGACTTGACCCTCTGCTATTGTTTTCAGTGAACTCCAATCTCATTCATAACCTCAGCACAGATTATTGTGTTAAAATTTACAGAGACCCAAAGTATTTTTCTCACAGTAACATTTTCTAGTCGCTCTTCAGCCTGAGTAGGATGTGAAGCAGTGACCGGGAGATGAAAGTCTCTGCCATTTTCAATCCCCTGAGCCATCTCACCATTTTCTGCATTTATTTTTCAGAAATTAATTTTTTGAAAAAGCAATTGTTTCTGCAAACAGCCCTTTGAATTCCATCCTGATGGCACTTTAGAGCATTACTGCAAATTATTCAATTTATATGCATAGTCAAGCTTACATCATTATCCCCATATTCTACTAAGGCAGGAAGAGACAAAAAAAAAAAAAAAAAAAACCCAAACCAAACCAAAAAAAAACACCACTCAGAAAAAAAAAAAAAAAAAAAAAAAAAAAAAAAAAGAAAAAAAAAAAAAAAAAAAAAAAAAAAAACCCAAACCCAACCCAAAACAGCCATCACTCAGAAAAAAAAAAAAAAAAGACAAGAAAAACAAAAGCAGAAAGACGACCACTATTTCAGGAAAATATTTTTCACTA
This sequence comes from Erpornis zantholeuca, assembly GCA_013400515.1. Lineage (NCBI taxonomy): Eukaryota > Metazoa > Chordata > Aves > Passeriformes > Timaliidae > Erpornis > Erpornis zantholeuca. The sequence goes on from VZTN01005749.1 coordinate 571,228, forward strand.
GGCTGAAAAAAATCTCTAAACCCCCTTCATCAAAGTGATCTTTTTTAGAAAGTCAATATAAGGATATATTCAAATGACTGCAGTAAAACTCAAAAGATATACTGTATTATGAGCATTAATTAATGCAAATATTAATGTTTTTGGCTCCAGATGAGATGATCCAGCATTCTTAAAAATTAATAAAAATTATTACAGAGACTTACTGTATATCTGAATACATTCCAACTTAGCAGCTCATCATTATGCATAGAATAATTGTCTGCTCATTTGCATCCTGTGCATTTTAAGGCCTTTTAACTGCACAGGTTACTTTCCCATACAAGTTACCGTGCAGTCCAAGCTTCTGATGGGAAAGATGGAGTAGCAAGGAATGGTTAGCCCTGGAAAGAGTGTGAGGAGTGGCACTATTCCTCCAATTTGGTGGGTTCAGTGTTCACACCCTGCTGAAATAAAGTGAGAGGGTGATGGTAGAGCTGAGTCTCCAGCCTGCAAGGCCTCAAGACAAACACTCAAAACACAGGACACATTTATCAGTGCCAACAGATGTGCAAGAATTAATGGCATCTTTTTTCAAATTGAATCAATTAGAGAAACAAATGAGCTTTCTCCAGCTCTGTGCCAAATTCACTGTATGGACAAACTCCTTTATTTAAGCAGAGAAGAAAGGGAAGTTGGATGCTTTTGGCTTGAAATACTGGAGCTTGCTGAGACCTGTGAAGAGACAGAACAGAAAACCACAGAACAGGAGGATTGGAGGAGGAGAAAGTCATGGAATCATAGAATATCCCGAGCTGGAAGGAACCTACAGGGATTGTCAAGTCCGACTCCCTGAACAGCAGAGCCCCAAGAGTCACAGCAGTCAATGCTTCAGGACTTCTGGCAGGTTTGGGGCAGTGACCACTGCCCTGGGGAGAGCTTCAGCCGTGCCCACAGAGGAGTGACTTTAGCAAGGTGTTCCTTTAACAGCTTTCCTGCTTGCAGTGTGTTGAGAAACACAAGTTTCTCCTCAGGAATGGGACCCCAGGAATGGATCTGTTCCTCTCAGCTGTAAAGGAAAGCAGAAATGAAGGTTTCTGAAGTATCTGCACTCCTGCCTGTGCTGTCTCTGCTCCTGGACAGTGAATTAGGCCATGCAATGCAGGCTTTTGGAGCTGGAAGAGCTGCTAAATATTTGCATCTCGTCAGAAAGACTTGAGCCATTTCTGTGCAGGTTTTGTGAATGCCCCGTGCTCTGTGAAAGCCTAGCAGAGGGAGCAGGGCCAGCTGCCTGATGCTTGCCCGGAGTCAAAGGGAGTCAGCTCTAAATTGCTCTCTCCACACCCTGCCCTGCCTTACAGCTTAGGCTCTTTCCCAGGAGGCACTTTTGAATTGCTTTTTGCTGGCTTTCTGATTTGGTTTACTTAGAGAAGCTATTAATTACAAGTTGGTAAGGTCTCAAATGAGGTCTAGACCAGCTGCTCTGAAGACACAGATAAGCTGCTGGGTGATGATGGCTCTTGGCTGCTCCTGACCTGGGTTGAATTTGGGCAGTTCCTTTGTTCTGTAATGAGCAATGCCACAAGCTACCCAGCCTCCAAAAACAGGCTTTTTAAAAATTAGAGTGCACTTCTAAGACTCAGCTCACACTGTTTATAGAGTTGATTGCCCTCGAGTTCACCTTGGGCCTAATTGGCTTACCAGCTTAATTAACAAAGTGCTTATTAATGTCTAGTGGCAATTAATTTTCAAGGGATTATTTTCTATTAAGATCATGAGTACAGTATTAACACTGTACAGCTGTGATTCTGGAGAACCAACAAGTACAGGGTTGTGGGGCGTTTCCTTTTATGTATTCAGCAAAATTTATTTATTTATTTGGTCATATGGTGCTGATTTGCCCTGCAGTTATAAGAATTAGCATCTGTGTAAAACCAAGAGCTGCATACTGAGATTAAGGCTTGTTTGCAACAATGGAATGGTAGTTTTTACTGGACTTGAATAAAATATGATGGGCTGATGAGCAAATAAATTACTTTTGTCAGATACGGTGGTATTGGAATAGTGATGAGCCTGCAGTTTGCAAATTCAAGTGCACTGTTTGGTGTTTTAATATTTATAGGTGCATGGGAGTTGGAATATAGGCACCAGAGCCTGAGACTGAGCTATAATCCACAGGCTCATTCCATAACATGATATTTAATTTATGTGTGTTTTAATGGTACAGCCTTACTGCTATGTGAATCTGGAGGAAGGCCAAGGATTTGCCCCACCCAGCATCAGTAGTAGTTGCTGAAGGGAAAAAAATTTAAACCCAGGGCATATAAAGAAAAACCTCCCTGGACACAAATTCCTTGCTTTTAGTTGTCTCTGGCTTTTGGGGCTTTCTGAAGAAGCAGAGCCTTTGGTGGTTTTTAGTTATTGACAGGCTTTTCTTTTGTGAGTCTGTCTTTTTGGAACGTGTTTACACTTGTATATCTGCATGTCCTGTGGCAGTGAGTTCCCCAGTCTGTGCATGGCTTGAAAGTTCACTGCCTTTCCTTCCTTATAAAACATATATGTGCTGTTTTTTGAAGTACTCCCTACTTCTTGCATTCTAAGAAACAGTGAGTGATTAATCATCCCTTGTTTATCTCCATCCTACCTGAGACTGTATAGACCTCTCTGCCGGCAGCCCACAGGCCAATTTTTTCTTTCTCACTTGAAGAATCCCTGTTGCTGCATCCTCACATTTTGCATACTTTTCTTCATCCTTGCTGCTTTCATTTTGGAGAAAAGGTGACTAGGATACATGATGAAGGTGTGTAAAACTGAGGAGATGCAGATGCAAGTTTACTTTAGAGAATCTCTAAATCACACCTTGCCAGGAGGTGAGAAGAAATGCACTAGTCCTTCTTTAACTTGTTTTTCACATCACCAAACACTGATCACTGCCAGAGACAGAACCCTCAGCTGGGTTGTGGGATTGTGGATTGCTTCTGGTGTACCAGTTTCATATTTTTCTCTATTTCTTGATCCAGTGGTTCTCTAGATTGCCTTTCACATACCTTATTCCTGGTATGCTTGGAAATATTTATATCAGCTTTTGTATCTTTATTCAATGGTTCCTTTAAGAGTATCTTTTCCCCCAACCTTGTTATCATTGTATATGACTTCCTTCTGTTTTCTTGTTTGTGCAAGACTTGTGTGTTTTCAAGTAACGTTTTACTACTGACACCCTCTTTATTCTGCACTTTACTGTGACAGTTTTTATTGGGGGGAGGTGGAAGGGAGATGTTTTAATGTTGGTTGGGTTTGTTTCTTTTCCCTGGTGTATATTTGGAGGGTGTTAATTCGTGGTTTGCCCAAAAGGCTTTGAAAGATCTGTTTGACACTCAGCAAAGAGCAGGTTCTTCACCCCTGTTTTGCAAGAATGAAAACTCCCAAATCTTTATTTTCTCATGCGCTGGTGGCATGTCTGGTGGCATTTTGGGAACAGGTATTAGAATTCACCCCTCCTCAGAGTCCCCACCACCCCTGAGCTGTGTAAGACCCACTCATGCTCTACAAATCTGGTGGGAGGCTGACACCCTGCTCAGGCTCTGTGCTGTCTTTCTGCCACCAGGAGAGTTTCACCTGAGGTACCTTCTTTTAAAAATTCTGTGTGCAAGTCACAGGTAGCTGTGACTGCCTCCCCATGACACTTCTACCTGCAGCAAATAAAACTGAGGAACCGTGCTTTATTCTATGTTCTGGTACTGAAACATCCCCCAAAATAAGAACAATAAAATCATCAGCAGTTACAAGTCAATGATAAAAAGTGGCACCTCTGAGTTAACATGAGGTATGTTCATCACCTCTCTACAGCAGGCATTCATTCACATTTAGTTTTGTTTTACAGTTTTGTAATAAAAGCTTTGTTTTTTTTCTCCTTCCCCCTATACAAAGCACATGCTATAAAATAACCAAAAGCAATCAACCAAGTGTGAATGCAATAAAAAGCTCCATTCAGATTTATTATGCAAACATGAAAGGGGAAATTTAACATACAGTATAGTGAAATAAGGCAAATGTATTCAGCTAGCATGTAATTGTGTCTGAATTTTATAACTTGACTGATATTAAGAGGTACACCCTGACAACAAGTCACTGAATTTTACATATCATCCAATTAATAATCTCTATTGCTGTAATGCCTGATATCCCAATTGATCTCAGGCATTCAACTTGTTGTTAAATGAAGTCAGGCTCATGGACCTAGTCAGTGTTTGGAGAGGGAGTGGGGGTTTGTCCTTCTCCTCATGTGGATTACAATCAGAGGTAGGGCATGTTAATTTTATGCTAATTTGTCCTTGTTGCCTCTGCATGCAGTTGAAAACCACAGCTCCCGTGAGCATCTGTGAGAAACACAGATGTGCACATGAACAGAAGAGAAACTCATGTTCCAGTAATCCTAGGGAAAAACACCTTGCTGCTGGGTGAATTCTTTAAAATGTTGGTTTGTTGTTTTGTTTTTTTACTGAGCAGAATAAACACAAAAAAGGACAGTCTGTTCCTGTAACATGCTTTCATTTTAAGGTTGCATAAGCAACACTCACCATTTAGTTCCTAGGAAATGAAATATGTGAGGCGTAATATCAGTTCCTTAGCTTCCTTCTATTCAAGTGCCTGCATCCAGAAATGATGTGAGGAAAAGGGTGAGGACAAAATGTCATCTTTAGCACTGAACTGAGCTCTCCAGGACACAGACTGCCCCTTATTTCTACCCTGGAGGTCCTTGGCAGGAAGAAACCCTGGTTTCTGTTTCAACAGAAATAAATCAGGGTAACCATATGCTGAGTGCCAGCAGCACTGCAACGAGCATTTTGTATCTGTAGGTCTGCTAAGGGCTAAGGCTGCTTTTCCTTGGCCTGCAGAAAGAGCAGCACATGTGTGCAAGTGCCTGAAAGGCACGAGGACATGGCTGCTGTCCCTGGCCGGGGCTGTGACACGTGTGACAGCTGAAAAAGCCTTTTGTCCGTCTGTCGTGCGGCAGCGAGGCTTGGCAGCGTGCTGGAGGCTGTGGAGGAAGAAGCTAATTACTCCATTCCATCCTCTTTTGTGGAGTGTTTTCCCTCACAGAGCTGTCCTTCTGCCTTGCTCATCTCTACAGAGGGCAGTGCCTGCTCTGAGAGGTGACAGTCACACCACCAGCCAGGGCAGGAGTCACTCACCCCTGTGTAGACACTGCAGCCACCCTCCCCAGCCTCTGCAGAGTCAGGTCCTGGACCCTTTCAATGAGTTTATCCCCGGGGATGTGAAATAAATAATTCAAAATATTCTGTTGCCTTATGTGTAAAAGAGGCCTCTGTGGAAGGGCTTAGTGAAATCCTTGGAATGTCCCTGTTTTTTGTGTGGTGCATTAAAGTGCAGGTCAGGCCCAGGGATGCAGCACTCCCAGCTGACACTCTTGATGCGCTCTCTGAAATGCAGGCATCTCCTGGGTTGGAAAAAGTGACACAGGCTTGGCTGGTCCCTGATGGGGTTGTTCTGAAACAGAATAAGCAAACTCTGATTTGGGGCATAATTGCCCTAATACAGTACAGACAAAGAGGATGACAACATGGATGACATGTGCTATGCTAATTGGGTCCAAATCTGTGGCCATGCCCACCAGGAGCTGCAGAAGATGCTCTGTAAATAGCTGTGTCCTTTGGACCTGGTCCCTGCTGCTGGAGAAACCAGGTGTGCTTTGCAGAACAGACACATCTGTGGCCTAATCATGCCTGCAATTCGTGTTACTGCCCTTGGCTTGAAGAGCAAGCAGTACATGAGGCAGGATTTTCTAGAAGCAAAGCCATAGAAGAGTTTCCCCTTCACAGGACAAAGTTCTGCTGGGTCAGTGTCAGGAAGCACCTCACGGTAACTGGGCATGACTGGTTTTTCTGCATGGGTGAGAGGTGGAGAGACTATAAACCCAAAGCCTGTGTTTGATGTCCCAGGCTCTACAAACTTCAGGGGATTGCAAGAAATTAATTCTGTACCTAAAACAATCTCTGGATTTAGTTTTGGTTTCCCCGTGGTGATAAAATATTGAAAAGCTTGGGTGGCTTTTATGAAAACTTCTTCGGCTGCCATCTTGGTATGGAGAATACATCAAAAAGTGCTGGTTTGGGGTTCAGCCCTTCATCCTTTTGTCTTGTCCAGTCAATAGCACTAGCAGCAGCTGTTTTCCCAAATATTTCTGTAATAAACATTTCTGTAATAAATATTTCTGTAATATAACCAGGGAATTCAAGGAAATGTTACAGCATCAGGAGTGACTTTGGTTTTTTCTTGTTATTAGACTGTTGGAGTTTTTTCTACAAAGATGGTTTTGATCTTCTTGAAAAAGTTTCTTTTTCTATTTCTTTTCCCATCTGAAGTAAGTCTCTAGCTTGTTTTTCATTTTAATTTACATGATTGCTTTCACTTACTCCAAAGAAATTTAACCACTCTGGCAGAGGCAGCCAACTATTTTAACAGGCAGAATAGACATAGCACCCAAAGCAGCACTTCTTGCTGCATGAGGACAGAAAGTACTTGACAAATGTTAAAGCACTGTACTTTACAGTATCCAGGAGAGAAAGCAGTTGTTCTCCACTTTTACAGAGCAGGAGCTGAAATTAATGGTTATATGAAGATGTCCTCTTAAGACTAAAGGATTTTTATCTCAGCATCACTGAGTTTCAGCAAATAGCTGTAGTGTGAAGGTCTTTAGACTTCATTTTTAGATTTTGGTCTTTACTGGAGCTGAGTTTGTGGTTTTTAGGTATCATAGAGCTTTACTTGTAGGTGTTCTGGCATTACTTGCATGGAGTATTGTTGAAATGATGAAACAGCCCTGCTTTTCAGGGGCTGCTCCAAGAAACAACAAAGTCCATAGATTGAGTGATTAGAAATCAGAAGGCTTTAATAAGATTATTTAGATGAAACAGAGATATGAAGAGGAGAGGAAAATCCCCCCAGCCAGCTCAGCTTCTGGGGTCCTCTCCCCCTCTGTCTGTCCATCTCTGTCCGTCTCTGTCTGTGAGAACAGAGCAGCAGAAGTGTCTGTGTACAGTTACAAGGTATGAAAACAAATCCCAAAATAGAAGTGTTGTTCTTTGGTCAGAGAACACAATTGGAGATACACGAAAAGAGTCTAAGAAGAGAGCTGTGATGTTTGCTTATTATCAAACTGAAAACAATCCGACAACTTCAAGGCTGCTAGAACCACTGAGGCACAGAAGTGCCTAAAGAAATCTTCTCAGGGTTGGCAATAGAGTATTACAAATATGTATCTGAAGCTGTGCAGCTGGTGAGCAGAAGGTCTTGATATGAAACCCAGACCTTTTGTGTGAACCTTAATTTCTGCACAATTCATTTTGTTCTTTCTACAAGCTTAGCAGAGTGTTAATTCAGGCAGGGCCTGTGCCCTTTAAGTATTGTGTTGATCTGTCAAGCCAGACTTGGAGAAGAGGTGGTTTTTACAAGGCTGATGGATCCCTTTGGTCTGTCTTGTTTGTTTGGATGGGACATGCCCCTCTCCCTTCCCAAGCGGTAAGGGTGAGAAATATGTGTGAGAAAATGGGAATATGCTGTGAAATGTTCCCTTCTCCTCACCACCACGCCCTACCACATCCCATTTCCTTCTTCTGGGCAAATCTACCTGGCAGGTTTTCAGCAGTCACCGCCAGCTTTGTTAAAGACGCCTCAAGACGCCAAGAATATAATTCTAAAAACATCTTTGCTGGCCAGGGCTGTCACTGCTGCCAGTGCGGGGGTTCCTCTCTCCTGCTGATAAAAGCTCCTGGCTGATGAAATGTTGACTTAGGACCTGTCACAGTATCAGCAGTTTGGGTGTAGTGAGAAGGGCTGGCTCTGGCCATCAGGAGAGGAGAGGATGGATCAGATAGTGGTTTGTACAGCAAACGAGTCAGCCCTGGGCAGTAGGTAGCAATAGATCAAAAGGAAGAGAAGTGCAAGAGAGGTAAAGGTGAAATTCCCCAGAGCACCCCAGATCGTTTTGCATGCCCCCAGAGGAGCAGAGATTCTAAAACAAATAAAACTGGATGTGGTACCAAAGCAAGCTGACATTTCTGGTCTCTTAGGAAAAGTGCTTCCTCAGTGCACACTAAGGGCTGTGCTCAGCCTCGCAGCATTCTGTGCTCAGCCTCCAAATGCTGAATATTTTATTTGGGATTCGCTTTACTTCTTGAGGAAGCAGACTAGAAAAGCTCCCGGTGTGTTGCCTCTAGTTACTAATTTAAATTGAGATCAGAGCAGGAGCAGATCCAGCACCATCGGTTGGCCTTAAAAGCTTTCTGCATCTGGCAGTGTCTCCTGGCTGGTGCTGGTGCTCTCTTTGAGTTGAGAAGAATGCCTGGGAGATTATCTACATCTGGCACAGGAGTGAGGGTGGAGGTAACATCTCTGAGGTCCTGGGGAGGCCTTTCCTCCCTCTCCACAGCAGTTATAAATCCATGGATGCAGGAGGGGCTCTGAAGGGCTCCAGGAAGCTGCACCAAAAGCAGGTCAAGGGAGGGGATTCTGCCCCTCTGCTCTCAACTTTGCTGAATTAAAATCTGTGCAGGGTAGGGCTTAGAGAAGCGTGTAAAGAAACCCCAGCAAAGTCTGAAAGACAAACTGCAGTACAGCATCACTCTCCCTAACTGCACAAAGAAGTACATTGCATTTTATTAGAGAAAGCAATCGGAGCAGAGCAAGTCCATGAGGTAGTGAGGCAAAACAGAGCTATAATATATAACTATATACATAACTATACAGAATCAGAAATGGGAAAGACAAAGGTTGATTCTCAGAAACTACAAATTGTCACTGTGCAAAAGACACGAGGCTTTTAAAAGCTCAAGGAACCAGCAAGAATACCTGGCCTGACAGTACAGGCAGCTGGCACATGAATCATAGAAAACCATCGTGGCTTAGGAACCTCAGCCAAGTTTTTCTGAGTCTGTCCAGAGGAATGCCCTGGTCCATTAACTCACAAGCCAGTGCATTAGAGTGTACTTCATAGGTTTTAAGTGTTTATCAATTAAATAAACCCTGTGGATGAGCTTGTCAATAGATGAAGGATTTTAGCTTTTCTATTTCTGCTCTGCTACTTGGATGACCTTGAACTTGTCTTCTGTCCAGGGTCCCTGGTCTCCTGTTGGCATTTGTGGCTTTCCACTGCAGATGTGAACATCAGCTCAGGCTCATTGACAGCTGCTTCATGTATAGCAGCAACATAATGTCCTCACTGAGAACAAACATTTCTGGCTCTGGATTCACATCCTCCATGACACAAACCCCATTTGGTAGCTGATTTTTCCTTCCATTACTAGAAATGTAAAAGTAGAGAAGTTATTTTTCTCTGGACACCTGATTATTTTACTCTGCCTTGTTCTTTCTGTCTCATTTGCACCTACTGAGAAGCCAGGGTTTATATCCAAGGACTTGAAGAAGGTAAAAGATTCCGTAAAGGTTTTTGACAATTCTTTTTCCACTTATTGCATTTACTTCCATAAGTGATTGCTGTCTCTTTCTCTTTTTTTTTAAGTTTTTTTTTATTTATCTATCATGCACACCCCAGTAGCATTTTGATTTTCACAGTCCCTCTGTACCACACAAGTACTATGTAATTTGATAACAGATCATTATCATAAATTTTCTGTTACTTTTAAGTAGCAGAATTTTTCTCTAAACATTTTTATACTCCTTCTGTATTTCAATTTAATTTTTCCTTTCCTCAGTATGTCCAACAGTATTCATTTAATCTTTTCTGCTCACAGTTTGCCCCACAAGTTGCTGGTGAATGCGTGATTCTAAATAAATTTTACCATCATTTAAAAACATGTTTTCAAACTTTATTCTGTGATTTTGAGGGGAAACCAAATAGTAAAACAAAGGAAGTGAAAGTACAGAGTGGTACCAGAGTGGCTGATAGTAAAATATTTCTCAATCTACACCAATTATATTTTAGTTATTCATCCTCTTTCCCTTTAGAGTCAATGCGACAATTTAGTGATGGATTAATCTGAATTTTCCTTTTTTCCCCCCTCTTTTTTCTTTCCCCTCCATTTATAAAGAGTTGGGATTAGGATCAGGCCAGATTTTTCACTATAGTCCATGAAGGGGAATCTGAATGGCTTCTTTTAAGATAGTTGGCCAAAGCTAGGACATGCTATGTGCTATAACATAGTTACTTACATCATTTTTTTTTAGATAGATGAGATTTACTGGCAGGACCTGGATCCTTCTGCCAGAATTCTCCTAGTGGGAGATAGATGTGTATTGACTTCGCTTACAGCACTCAGTGTTCGTCTCCACCCACCCTTACTCCTTCCTCAATAACCAAAAAAAGGTGATGCAGCTTTCCCTAATATGGTTTGATCCCATTTCCAGCCTTCAGGCCCAAAGATCTCTTATCCCCAGCTGAAGAAGTCACAGCTTTCTTCAGCTCTTTCCTAAATTGCTTCCCCTATTGCCTCTCCTGTCATCCAAGATTTTATTTTTTGTCCATCCTTGGGAGCCCACTTCTTCCAGCCTCCGTGCTGTACAAGTGGCACTACAGCCAAGAGGGATGATCCTGCAGCAGTCCCAATGCCCCAGGGGGAAAATGGGCACAGGAGAGAAAGCCAGGGATGTTCAGGGTACAGGGGAAACCCAGGTGCTGGCCTGAAAGTGCTGAACCTTCCTTCAGTGAGGCCTCAATTTCGTCAGAACCAGGTCATGTTTTACAGGGGCAGCAAAGGACACGTCTTGCACACTTGAACCCAGCCTTTCAAATTTAATCTGCTCACTGCAGAGTATGAAGGCACTTAAATTTTGTGCAGAGCAGTTATGAGGGCTCTTTTAAAACAGGCAAACAGTGTGTGTCTTCACAAAGCTGTATCAAAAAACTTGTCATTGCTCACGCTTTCAAAACATCATGTCCTGAACCACTCTGGTGCTTCAGCACTTCTAGGGGACTGGAAAGGGCTGGCAACTCATGACCTCACTACTGCTCTTCTGAGGTGCCTGTCAGTCTGACTGGTTCTGTTTTTCTCTGAAAATGCTAAAATATCTAGAATTCAAGGCCAGCAGAGTTGTCCCATTCCAAGAATACTCCACCCCCCCAAAAAAAAAAGTTTAGCTTTTACCCCTGATTTCCATGAAAAACCTGTAAAGTCTTTCTCATTTTCCTCACTTTCCAGTCATAAGTCAGACTGAATTTTGGCCACCCTTTGCTGTGGGGTTGTTCATATCCAAGCCAGTTGTGCTGATCATTGTGTGCTGGGCTGGCAGAATGCTGACAGCATTACCAGGGTGTGTTCCAGCAAAGGGTGCCACGCCTTAGTAGAGTATTAAAGGACCCTTATAACAAGCATGAAAACATTAAAAAGCCATGTCACCATCTGCACTTTAAACAACAGTTTTCCAGTTGACTTCTCACTTTTCTGTTTTCCTCTGAAAAATCTGAGAAGCCCAGCTGATTTCTTAGACGCCATGAAAAGAGATTCTTACTACAACCATATAAGCCTGCACTTGAATTACAGCTTAAAAATAAAAAATGACAGCCTTATCAGCCTGTTTGATGTGGCATTCAAACTGAAGCTACAGCTTCCACTTCAAATGTTCATAGTGAATTGTTGGAGGGGGAGAAATCTCTTCACTCATAGGGGGAGAAACTCATGTCAGTCTTGCCAGAGCAGTAGGAAACATTATGGGATCTGGAGGAAATCTGCCAAAAGCTGCACACTATCACTTTTTAAATACACAGCTACTCTTTAGTGGTGTGGTCTGGAGATCTTTAAATTCTGACTTAATTAGAAAACAAAAATTCATTAATAAATGGTCTCAGTGTGGCCACATTTTTAGCAGAAAGGGTTATTTTAGTTGTCATGAAACATTAATTCCCCTCCTGTGCATTTTTATATTAAAAACACTAATGAATTTGTATACCAAAAGAAACTGCCCTTAATTATTCATGATATATAATTCATTAGGCCCCAGAGGGAAGGGAGAGGTCATGTGACCAGCATGTGTCTCATTAACATGTGTGAAAGGATAATGAAATTAGCAACGGATGGACAACAAATTGGAAGCAAGTTTATTGTAACTGGAGGGAAAGAATTGCTGGAATTTTTTGCTGCCTAACATTTTTTTGCTGAGCTTCACGGGGAGGATAACTGCTGTGGGTGTGGCAGCCTCCACATTGTCCCCAGACAGGGCTGCTGTGGCAGGAAGGTGTCACATCTGTGTCTGTACTGCTCTGGAGCTGAGGAAATGGCCGTGGAGCAGGTGGATTGCTTTAATTATGCAGAGGCTGGGAATGGCCCGTGGGGCTTCTGGAGTGGGAATCTCAGAACACTCAGATCCGTTCAAAAACATCCAACCTTGGGGCACACCAGGTTTCTGGTCAGCCTGCAGTGGAGTGCTGCAAGAACCAGAAGCTGCAGGATGTTCCTGAAACCAACTTTTTGCAAATGTGCCTTTTCTGGTGATTATTTAATCCTTCAGCAGCTGGAGAGGCACTGGAATGTTTACACAGAACGTTCAGCACAAGCCTCTGAGGCTGGAGCTGAGTTAGGTTTTAGGTTATCTCGTGTGCTGACCAAGTTATTATTTGATGATAATGTGGCCACGCTCATTCCGCTCTCACTGCACCAATGTTTTCATCTTGAAACATGTCAAGCATGAATTTAGGACAGGAAACATAAGGGCTGAATAAGGCTGGGAGGCTTTCTTATAGGGATAAAAAAACTGAAAAAAAACTTAAGAAAAGCAAGCAAACCCTCACAAAATACAGGCTGAGTCCACGTTTTAGTCCTGTTGCCACTGTGTAAAGGCAGAGGAAATATTTGTATTGATCAGGGGAGATTTTAGGGTGTGTTTAAGGGGAATACCTTTTGTTGTGGGCTCTTGTACATCCAGAGCAGCAAAGGTACCCAGTTTAGCAGCACTGGAATGGAGACTGACTCCCTTCCTGTCCATCATCCCAGCAGCTGTCAATCCAGGGTGCAGTGAGAGCTTGCTGCGAATTTCCAGTTGGGAGAGTCAGTTAAGATCACAACATGGCCTTGTGATTGTCAATCTCCTTTGGAATGAAATGCTACCCCTGAGTGCTGCCTGCTTTTCTCACAGGGTTTTGAGTCCAGGGGAATATGGATATAGCAACTCTGTGTGTTCTGCTTCCTGCCTGGGGCTGGATAACCTCTCTCAACAAAGCCATCTTCTAGAGGAGTGCAATTCAAATTATGATCGAAATTATGATTGCAAACGAGCTTTCTTAATGCACAAGAGGCAGATTGTATATGTTTTTATTACAGATAACTTTTTAGTTATGATAAAAGGAGGATCAATCATAGTTATAAAGGGAATATCATATTACAGCTGTGTAATCCTCCTTTTATAATAGCAGAGAAAATACATCTCATGAAAATAGAGTTAGCGTTTGCCCAGTATTTAAAATAGTTGATATATTTATGATATCACAAGCATTCTTCTCTGACTTTAAAATTCCATAGAGACACATTGGTCTACTTGTGTTCTTCTCCCAAGATATTCCATGGCCCTGTATACCTTGGACTCTTTTCTGAATTGGAATGATTTTTCACATCACTTGAGAAGTTAGGAAATAAAATAAAGAAATGGTTTTCAGCTGTTTTTCCCACCTAGTGTTATCACGGCGGGGGGGGGGGGAATAAATATTTTACACTCTTGCTTTTCCATTCTCTTTTGTTCTAAACGTGTACCCATTTTTGAACACTTACTCTTTCCGATGCAATTTATTTTTCTAGTTCTTTGTGATGGGATGTAGCTATCCATCACTTAGGGGCCGTGCTGAAGAGCTCAGGTCATGAACAAGATTCTTTGATCTTTCTTCAAGGCAGGGGCTCTTTTGGAAAGCAGAACATGCCTCTGCAGTCATAAAAAGGGGCTATGTTAAGCTGGATGTTATCAATGGAGTAATATCAACAGTAATGTCATTAGGAGAGAGGGATATTTATCTTTTAATGAAACCAATTATCTAGTCACTCAATTATCAGCTTTTTATGCACGTATTATCCATTCTTCAGGGTTTCTATTTCATCTTAGGAGCTCTTTCATTTTCCTTTGAAGTTTCTAAATGTGTATCCTTGGCATGCTCTGCATCCCAGGTGTGACCAGGACTTGCCTTTGGGAGCTGGGTGGTGCAGAGCCAGGAAGATTGCTGGACATGCTGATAATGCAGATGGGGTGGCCTGGGAAGGTTGTTTTTTTTTCTGACAGCTTGAAATGTCTTAACATTATAACTTGGTGCATTTTGCTTTACATTGAGAAGTGAGTGTTAAGATACGACATTTTTTAATGAATGGCAATTGTTTTTCTTCAAATGTGCTCTAGAGATGACAGATTAGGCTGGAAAAATACAGGGCAGCAGGACCAAGGTATCAGGTGCTGTAGAGATCCTGAGAGCATTTATCTCACTCAGTACCTGCCTCTAGCCAACCTGATTTATTATTTACGGTTTATTATTTTGTACCACACAATGAGCTCGTGCTTCCTGCAGACTTCCCCTAAACCAGAAGGGTTTACCTCTGATGACTCTCCAAGCCAGTTCCTTCCCTCTGGTCAAATTGTCTTTCAGCTGACTGAGATCCATCCAAGGTAACTCCCTTCCTTGGGACAAGTGTCCCACTGCTGTGTTCAGCTTACAGAAATGTCATTTTCCACATGAGGAAGTGGTTGGGATGTGCTGATTTTGCAGCTCTTGTGGAAAACTCTGATGGATTGGGCTGTGCTTATAGTCTCCAGTCACAACTTTCTCTCCACATGAGTGAATGGTTTTGGAGGGGAACAAACCCCTTTTTTGACAAATTTTTGAACAAATCCCTTGTTTTGAGCTGTTTTTAGGGAGTTTGTGAATCTGTTCATGACCTTTCCTCAGCATCTTGTAGCAAAACGCCACAGACACGTAGGCCCTGTTTTGTTTCATCTTACTTGGGATATTATCCCATCATTTGGATTGTGAGTGCTGTGAAATCCTCTTGCATCCAGTGAGGGCCCTTTGCTCAGAGGTAAGCTTTATTATCCAAGCAGTTTTAAATTCACTTTAGAGGAACAGAAATGCCTTCCTGACCTACCATTAAATACTAGGAAACCAGGGCTACTGAAGCCTTTGTCATTATTTTAATTTGCTGCAGGCAGTTGACTAGAGACCAGTGGTAATTCTCTATAAAGATGGATCTAAGAGCTCCACATAAACTGTAGATCATGTTGGAACCTGAGATCCAGCAGAGTGGATACTACTGAATTAAACCCTACAGCTTCATATGGAGTCCCAGATATGCTTCCTTCACTGTTTTAGAGCTGTCAGCTTACAACACATCCTCTCATTTAAATTCAGCTCCTTTTCCAGTCAGTCTCTCCCGTGTTTCCAAGAATGACAGCAGAATTTTGTGTCAGTTCTGTCTGCCTCCTATCATTCTCCCACCACTCTTACTACACTTCCCACTTCTTTTGCCTTCTAGAGAGTAGTAAGTTTTGAGGGAAAAAAAAAGAAAAAAGAAAAAAGGCATCAGCAAAGAATAAAAGCCCCAACAAAAGTAACTTACAAGCTCAGTTAAAAATACACTTAAAACACGACTTTCCTTTGCTAGGATTGTACCTGCAACATCTCCTGCATTTTGGAAGTGTCGAGCACAGCATCCCTCAGTTCTGCCAGCACTGCTGTCCCTCCTTTTTTACAGCACAACCTTTCCACTGAACTGGCCCTGGACAGGACATCACTGTCTCCTGGGTGTTTCCTGACCTCCAGACAGATTGGAGATTAGTTTCTTATGCTGATGATTCCCATATCATTTGTCCAAACTTTAGCCCTATCAGTAATCAATTTGGATACCTTAAACTGATCAGGAAGGTGGTTTTATACCGAGCTTCCTGATAATTCTTTTTCCAGTTGGTCAAACCCTCATTTTTCCAGACAAGCCATAAAGCTGTGGGTGATACATTTTTGAAGCTGTTATAAGTAAACACCCGACTTATGTTTTGCCAGTTATATTGTTATCTCAGTGGGCAAGGATTTCATCACCCTGAGCTCAAATTAAATTCGGTGAAAAATTCAGGAGTGCAGCTATAAATCAGCTTCTTTTTGGGGGAGGGACTGTTGCCTTTGCACAGGAGGGCAGGTGCTTCTGCAAAGGTGATAATTTTACCCACAGAATTTTTTTGGAGCTTCTGCTTCCTTGGAGGGAAAGGCTGGAAAAAAAGGTGTGAGACCATGAGCTCCTGTGATCATCCTCATCCTTAAGGCAGTGAACTGTGCTGCTTCCCATAAATCATTGAGCCAGTTTTGTTCCTCTTGCATGTCCATAGATTATGAGGCAAGAGTGGCAGCTCCTGCTTCTTAATATTTTCTCCTTTTCCTTCTCACAGGGACTTCCTATGCCAAAATTTAATCCATCCCACACAGCGGTGGTACAAAACAGGTGTGGACTGGAAGTGGGAGAGGAGCAAAAAGGGGTTGCTGTCGTGGGGAATGGGCTTTGTGTGGAGCTGCAGGCAGCAATTGCCTCTGACAGAGGGAATGAGAGGTGGATTAAGAGGTTTTGGGGTGAGAAAAGGAGAGGTGGAAGTGAAGAGTGTGCACTTCTGGTGTATCATCACCTGCTCAGAGATTTGTGTGAGAGGCAATCGCAGTTACCATGTGAGAGAGGGAAGACAGATAACACATTCAGAAATAATTGTAGAGCGTTTCATTAGCTCTTATTCAAATTACGTTATCTTAGCCTTTGCGCTTAATTATCTGACAGCTGCTAAACAATACCCAGAGAGCTGAGGGGGAAAAAGGCAGGGCCAGCTATGGGAGTAATTTAACATCTTATATTTAATTGGAGTGCTCTGTGGGCTTGTCCCTGGGAGGATGGGAGCATTTCCGCTTCCCCAGAGGTCTGCACGAGCTGTGGGTCTGAACCAGCCCCAGACAGCTCCCTGCACTCTCAGTGCTTTGCACAGATGTGCTGCGGGTGTAAGAAGCGGGATTTCCCTCTCGAGAGGGGCTCCGAGGTGCAGGATGGGAGGAGAAACAGCAGCATGTCCTGATGGTTCCTCCTGGATGCTGGGAATGGGGAGACCTGCGGTGCCTGGAGGCCACCCTGGTCCCTCTCTCCCCTGGGAAAGCTCCTGGAGCCTGGCAGTTCTCAGTGGTGGCAAGCCTCAGCTGGCTCTCCTGAAGGCACAGCTCAGGCTTAATTCTACCTCTGGAAGGGCAGCAGCTGATCTGGCTTTCAGAGGGAGCAGGGATAGAGACAGCACCTGAATCTGGGTGCTGGGTGTCACTCTTGGTCAGTACTGCCAGGGATTTGTACAAACTGAGTTGCAGCTCGGTGTAGGACAAGCCCTACCCATGCTGCCTGTAGAGAGGAGTTGTTTCCATGGCTGAGAATCTCCTAGACCCTTCCCAGATGCTGTCAGTGAGTTTTCCTCTCTTGCCATTGATATCATTGCATGGAGAGTGCTGCTTTGCTATATATTGACCTGTAAGGAAGGTTAGCACCTGTGACAACTCACCCTTAAGGGGAAGAAAGCTGTGTCAATATGTGGAAAAAACCCTCAAGATTTCAAACAAAAAAGTGAAATCCTGACCCTGCTGTAAACAACAGGAGGTTCTACTGCTGTCTTCAGAGCATCCTGGGTAATACCTGTTGTCCAAAACAATATCAGCTCACCTTTGCTCTTCCTTTCTGCAGACAGCTTCAATCCGAGCCTGCTCCTCCAGGCACCGTCTAGCCCTGAGTACACACCTTTCCTTTAATTACTGATCTGCTCAGCTTTCCCCTGGTTTGGGGTTGTGAGTTGCTTCAAAAAATAAGATGAAAATACTTTGCAAGATTGGAATTAATTCAAAGTACAGACCAAAGCAAAACCAAACACAATTTAACTAAAATCGTTGTGTGAGAAAGTGGTGTGAAACTATGTGATTGCTGCTGTCTTTTGTTAATCCTGGTGAACTCTTATGCTCTTCAGTACTTTTCCTTCTACCTAAAGCTTTTCTTTAGTGTTTGCTTTCAGTTCCCTATCTATTCTGCATTTGTTTTCCATACTTTGATGGAAGACCACATGGTTTCCATTTGAGAATCAGATGTCAGGGAAACAAGAAACCTCAAATATGGCAACCACAGTGTGTTTTAGCAGCACCCTCCCCTTTCACTCTTGCACTGACAGCCACTACATCACCTCAGACCCTCCCCTGGAGCCACCCTCTTCTTCCTCAGTGAGTTAAAACCAGCTGCTCGTGGTCCCAGATAGTCTCGCTCTCTTTCTTGATCCTCCCATTCTTCCGTACCTCCTTTTGTGGGGGAAAAGTCTGCTTGCTTGGATTTAATTACCAAATTGAAGAGACATGACTCCCTGATATGTTCCTCTGCTGTGTCTTTCTGATTTCTCCTGCAGTACCATCTCAGTCACATGCAGCTAAAAATAAACATATTTTCCTTCTCCTCAGCCCTTTCCACTCAATCTGAACTGTGCTGAGGAGATGAGAGAACAGAGGAAGTTACCTCAGTTTCTGAAAGCACTGAATCGAATTTCAAATAAACATAAGATTTTAAAGTTTCATAAGCAGGTTTAGGCAGGACAGCAGAATTTGGGTGCAGCCTGTGAGCTCCAAACAACTTTGTGAATGCCTCAGAAGAAATCCTAGAGCACTTACTGCTGCTGGTTAAATCTCACCTGGACACCAATCTTTGAATGGACAGCCATGGTCATGCTCAGCAACTCTTTCCTGAACATCTATGGAAAAAAACAGTGTCAAAATACATCACCACACAAACACTCTCTAAGCACAGCATGAAACCCTCTTTTCTGAATAAGTGAAAAGCCTCCTGAATTTTCAGTATTGAATGGATATTTGTGTAGGGCACATTAGCAAGGAGAAGGACAGGCAAAGTTTACAAAGGGGAAGGAGAAGGGAAAGGAAAGAAGCCTGGACATGTGAGCAGTATTTTTCAGTTGGGCCAACTGTGTATATATTTTCAAGATCACCTTACCTTTTTATTATTATTGTTGCTTAAAAAAGTATTGGAGCATATAATTGAAGTTATTTCTACTGTAATTTTGGAAGCATAATGTATCCCACAAGTCAGAGAAGGAAAAGAGGGTTTAGTTATGTCTTTGCTGTCTATTAATCTTTTCAGCTCCTCTGCCCTTAGAGAACCTGGCAGATCCTCAGCTGTGGAGGCTTTCTGGCCTTGTCTACATGGACAGATATATAAATTCAGCCTATTTCCCCCATATCCTGAGGGGCCAGACACTCACCAGTGCTGTCTGGAAGCCTCTGCTGCCCTAGAGGCACTTTGCTGTAGTTAATATTCAGCATTACCTCGGCACCCCTCGTTTTTCTTGTTTCAGGCATGTGCTAGGTTGAAAACACCCCACTTGAGATACATCCAGTGCTTTCCACACCAGTCCCAAACCCCTGCTATGATTTGGTTTTAGGTTTCCCTCTTGCAGATGAGGCAGAGTGAGGGGAGCAGAGGGAACAAGCAGAAGTGTGGATGCGTGGGGAAGGCTCTGTGATATTTGACATTGATTTGTTTGGCAGGCGCTGGTTTTGCACCTCCTGCCTGTGTAGCTGTGCTCCTGGGTGAGCCAGGAGGGCTTGCACTGGATCCTTCTGTCAGGCATGAATGTCAGCTCCTTTTCCAGCATGTTACCATGGCATCCTACCCCGGGTAATTGAGTAAGGGAGAAGAGGACCTAAAGGGGACATATTCATAGTCTGTTAACCCCTTCAAGAGGGAGGTGTGAAAGGACTGAGAGAAGCTGGGGGTCGCTCTGTTGGATTCTTGGTTCTTCCACAGCTGTTTTTGAGGTTGCAGATGAGTCTCTTCCTAGGTACCATCATTTTACCATCGCCACACCTACCCTGGCCCTCTCCCCCCTGAAAGATGAAAAGTGGAGCCCTGAGATCGGGAAACATGGCGCAACTGGGCTTTACAGCACACTAATGCCTTCATCCTGTAGATTACCTGGGTGTTTTTGTTTTTTAAAGTTACTTCTTTGCATCATTCTCTCTAAAACGACCCCCCTCGTCTTCCCAGAGAATCTGCTTCTGTCTGTGATTGCCAAAGGCAGTCACATTTCTAGAACAGCCTGGTTTACAGGAGGTTTAGCTTGAACTGCTGGCCTTACGTAAGGGAGGCAACGATTGAATCTTCATAGTTGGGGCTGAACTAGGAAAGTACTTAAAATAGCAGTAAAATCTCTCACTGTGCACTTTAATTATTAAATTTTGTCCCTCTGCAGAGCAGAGTAATTTCTTTTTGGGATAATTGCCTTTTCGAAGCAATTTTTGCATTAAAGATTCACTGGCTTTTCAGAAGATGCTTCTAAATGCTCCTTATTAAAAATTTAACTTGAGTCTTGTCTTTCTTCTTTCTGCTTTTTACTTTTTCTTACCCACAAAAATAGTAGACTTCATTCCCTCCTAGCCTGATCTGTGTTGCACACACTTGCTTTAAGAGTTGTGCATTAAAGCAAAAAATAATGCCTATCTGTTCTCCAGCATTGGTGTCCTGTAAATCCAGGGTGGTTCAGGGATAGCTCAGTTTATGTGACCTGTTGCCTCACAGCCCAAACTCCCACCCTGCAAGGCTTCCCTTCAAAATCACATGTGCTGACTTCACTGTACCCCTTCTTGTTTGTGGTATCTCAGAGAAAAAAAGGAAATATTATGGAAGGACTCTGACTAAATTTTCCCAGTTTATGCTTGAAAGTGAATTAGCAGCTCAATCTTTTTTGAATCTAGAGATGGATTTGCCTTCTCTAGAAGTAAGTTTTGGTCTGTCTTTGTCACCCTTTATTGATTGCTGCTGATCTCACCAATGAATTTCTGTGCGTCCCAAAGGAAGGAGGAGTTTTGTGAAGGAATTTCACAGAGACCACCAACACACTGGAAACAAAGCTGCTCTCCATATCCACTGGAGAAGTCCCTTAAAATAATCTTGGTGATTTCCTGTAGGTACTTCCTAAGCAAGGCCTTTCTGATGGGCCATGTCTGAGCCAGATAATTTTCAGTGGAGAGAGTTCAATCAGAAGAGCATTTTATCCTGGCTCACGTCTGCTAGAAGAGATTAGAATTAGTATTTGTGTGTCAGTAATGCCACATTAGGACACCTGAAGGTTTCTTCCTATCCCTCTATCTAAGTAATTCAGAATTAATGGAATTTTAATAGCCAGAATTTGTCTTAAAGGAAAACATAAAGATGACATTGAATTAAAGGAACTTGAATTTATCTTCCATCTGATAACTCCTTTTGGCAGCTTGTCCTGGTACTCCTCCTTTGATTTAAAGGGAGTTACTCCAGATTTGCAAACATTTTCAAAATAGTACAAACTAGATGGATTTCATCTCATAGATAAACCTCAAAAGTTTAGGGGTTTTTTTCCCATTTCCTCACCACCCCTCCAGTTAAGTGGATAACTGTGGCCTTCAGAAAAACACAGATCTTTCAAGGGCAGGGTTTTGGACTGGGAGTTTAGACTGGGAGATAATGTTAAAATTCAGTTGCAACACACAGCCAGGTTTAAGATATGGATTCACTTTTGATTTTGCTGAACCTTCATATGTTTGTACTCATGTGGTCAGCTAAAACTGGAAAAAAATACTGATCTTGTGTAATTCTCCCTGCTCTTTCCACACTGAAAGTAAGATTTAAAAAATCTAATCTGCATCTCACTGAACCTGATCTGAAGGCCAGGTGTGGATCTGAGTTTGAAGTGATGATCGCCCACCCCCAGAAAGAGAAGAAAACAGGTTCTGTGGAGCTGTGGTTCAGGGCTGTCTCTCCCTGCAGTGGGCTGCATTCTGTGCTCTGCACAGCCTGTCTTGCCCAGAACAGCTGTGGCTGTCATCCACTAGTGCAGTGTGAAAATGAAGACTGATTATCTTTCCATCCGTGCAGTTAGCTGCTGTCAGTCTCACATGTGGCAAGCAATTGGCACAGGGTTTTTGTCCTGGAGTTAGCTGGTTTAACCTTGAATTAAGTGAGTAAATATACAAAACAGCAACTGGAGTTTGGTAGCAACCAAGTAATGTTATCTGCAAAACTCTGTCTCAGCTTCCAGCTGGCACTTTTCAAGGAGCAGCAGCACAATTGAGATTGGCAAGAAGTGGATTTCATGGGCTGAATTCTGGCAGAGGACCCAACTACCTGCACAGTGTATGTTATGGATCTTGCCTTATTCAGCAGCAAAGAGCTTTCTCTTCACTCTTACCTCTGGTATCTGTCAGCTTTTGAGCTAAATACAATCTCTTTTTGGAGGGTATGGCCTTTTGCAGTCATAACAGAACTCTGTAAACTAAGTAGGTATCTTCTCTTGTGACTGTCTTGGATTGCTCAGACATCTTCACTTTCTTTGCACCTTGCTGGGTTTTGTCTCAAGCCTCCATGGTCAGTTTTCCAGCCTTTTTAGTTTGCGGCTCATGGCAAAAGAACAGGAAGACGCAGAAGGAAGCTGTTGTGACATTTATATAGCTACAGGAGTGAACAAACATCAGGTTCTGGAACTCTTGGACTCGGGAGGCATCAGCCTTTCACCTTTTGGCTTCCAGCTCTGTGGTTTGTGATCGCTTCTGCAAGCAGCTTGGTGTTAAAAACCCTCTTATTTAATGCTTCTCTGTGAGGAAAGCTTTGCGCCTGTTGTCAACACATGGCTTTTCTTCCCCTTGGGGGAAGAGGGAGTGGTTTTTAGAAGCAGAGTTCTGTCTGTGTCATTTCTTGTCCTGCCCTTGTCCCAGAGCAGCTTTGTGAGCCTGGGGCTGCTTGGGTCACCGTGTGAGTCCTCAGCTTTGCCTGAGACTGTGCTGCTCCCCTCAAAGCTCCGGCGGCACAACCGAGGCCATGGGAGCAGCGGGAACACTGGGACACTGCCCCATGGCTTATAACCCCAAGGTTATTCCAGTGCCCAGGCTGGCACTGGAATCATTTCACAGGAAAGGCAACCACTGAGCCCATGAAGTAGCTCTTGGTCTACTGGGGAAAAAACCCAGGGCCTTTGGTATTGTTGTTTGTTAATTGTTTGTGCCGTGGTACCTCGAGGAGGCCCCGTCCTCCCTCGGGACCGTCCGTGGCCGGCAGTGTTGGCTCTGTCATACTCCGTGGGTGCGCTGAGGTGACAAGGATCCGACTGTACTTTCAGCTCTGCTGCCTCTGGCTGCCAGCACGCCCCTGCAAGTGATTTCCTGTCCAAGGGGTGTGCAGGCTGATTTAATTGCTAATAGAGCAGATCTGATAACACACAGCACACAGCTACGTGGCTTTAAGACATGGGAGAAAGAAGCTAGGAGCATAGTAAAAATAGACTCTGAAGAATTTTCATAATCGAATGCATCTTGACACTGTAGGTTATAGTGTCTGGACTAAAGATTTATCCAACTTGGGTTTATTTTAATATTTTCCTTTGTGTTTTTTAGAGACTCATGCTCTTCTGTTCCTGTCATCAGGACTTTAGGAGCAGTTTGTTGTGCTTCATTTGCTGTCTTGCATTTAGCTTAATTTGCATTCTGAGGGTTTCCAAGTACTTTAAAAATGGTCATTAAGTATTTCTTGGCACGTCTTTGAAAAGTATTATTAATTGTATGCTTCAAATTTTACATATCCCCGTGGGATATCTTCACCACACAATACTGGGGTTGGATACTTTTCTTCCATTATCTTTTCCTCCTTCAGATTTACAGATCCAGTCTCTCAAGTCTATTGTATTGTGAGCCTAAATTGTTCTCTTTATCCTTGGGATGTTTTAAAGAAGCTGACAGATGAGTTATGAGTTAAAATTTAGGTCTGGCTTTAAAAAGAGGTGCTAAACCCACCAGTGTATTACTATGCTGTGGGATCACTTCAAGAGCCCCTTTTATTGCCAGAATGAGTGAGTCCTTTCTGGTCTCTGTACAGTGGGAATCAGAGGTAGTAGAAATAATAAACAGTTGTCACTGATAAAAATAAAGGAAAATGTGAACCATTTTGTGCTGGACCAGGACTCAGTCTTCTGAAATATGTATGGAGCAATTCTGTGCTTGAGGTAGTGAAGAATGAAAATTATGATATTAGTATCTTTCTTAGGGTACTGTGAAATAAATTAAGCAAAATAGAGGGAAAAATTATATGGAATTATTAGAATTCACATTCTAATGGGCCGAGGAACCAACTACATGATGAAGGAAAAATACTCTAGCTGTGTGGTGATATGTGTTCATTTTATATTTATTCACTGACTTTATGCTGAAGAGACAAAAGTAAAATGTTCCCACAATTAGTCATAAAAGGTGTTTGAACAAAAGATGCAATTAGTTGGAATCATCTCCTGAGTCAGGGACATGGACACTGTGGTGCACTGGAAGGAAAAATACCAAAATTCGCAGCCATTTGGCTCTGTAGCAGCTCAGAGATGCTGAGCTATGCTGAGCCTAAAGAAGCAGCCACAAACAGGAGGTTTAAAGCTCACCTGGGGACCAAAGGGAAGAACCTGCAGTCCAATGTGAAAGGGGGCCAAGCTGAAGGACATTTCTTCCATTTTTTCCCCCCCAGCTAATACCCCATTTCCTGACAGTTCTGTGCCAGAGCTCACTTTGCTGACTGCAGTGAGACGGTCAAGATTCAGATTTCCATTTTCCAATGCTTTGCCTGCTTTGGAGGAAAGCACGGACATAATCCATCATTAGTCTTGGGATTCAGCTGATCCTAATAGCCTGGTGTACGAGCACTCCAGGAGAGCTGAATGTTGGTTTCCAACCCTGGGGGAGCTTCCCGAGTCTGTCCTTCAAACACTTCTATTTATACATTTATTTCAGTTTCTGGTAGGAGGTGAGGATGTGAACAGGTCACTGAGCTACCACATCACCTCCCGCATGGGCTGTGGTTCATGAGCCATAGACCAGGGCTCAGTAAAACCTGGGCAGGATTCAGCTCTGAAAAAGCACAGGGAAGGGGATCAAGAGGGATCTCTAATTCTCCAGCATACACTTTCCCATTTCTTTCAAGAAAACAGGGTTTCTGAGCCACAGAGACGAGCAGGGTTTGGGATGTTGTGGAGTCTTTGCTGCTGTAACTCATTTCCTTATTGCTTTCTGAGTCTGCAGCCCCTGTGCTGTTCCCCAGGCTGGGATCTGTTCCCGGGGATGGGAGGTGATGGGGCAGGCTCTCTGGTCTCAGCTTTCCTGAGGACAGATCCAGCTGCATTCTGTATTGGCTGTCAGTGTTTAAGAAAGGAAACTCTCAGAGCATCCACGGGATCCTGGAAGCTGTGCTCTGCTGTGAAACACCCCTCTCCTGTACCTAGTGTGGGGAGCAAGGGTTTGCCCCCAAACAGGTCTTGCTGGGACTACACTGAGCAAAAATACTCAGTGGTTTGTGGGGAAGCTTCTCTAAAGTGTGCTGTGAGGAAGGGACTTGGCTCTAAGGAGAGGTTTGCACATACTGAATGGTCAGAGGGTAAAACTCGCTGCCAGGTCACCCCTGAGCTGGGGCAGCTCTTCATCCCTGCAGCTGGGGAATACTGGCACAACCTGCTGGCTGGCCAGGGAGCCTCTTGGGATCACAAGGAGCTACAAGATGCTTTGCTTTCTGCTACACCCATGTTTACAGTACTAGTTTGGGCTTTACATGTAGAAATGGTGCCAGAGAAAAGCCTGCTGCCTTTCATTTTATCGTTAGAACTTAGATGTTCCCCCAAAGCAGGGAGCTATGAATTTATTGTGTGTGTACATAAGAATTATGTAATTGCTTTTGGTTTAGTGCAGAACTCTTATTTTGACTTTGGAGTTTCAAGTAAAGGAGTTTTAAATGTTAAATATTACAGTCTAAAAATTGTTCAGTAATGAAAAAGCCCTGCCTGGGGCGAGATTACTTCTACCTGGTGCTCAGCAGAGCTGCAGTCAGTGGAGCTCTGCTGCTGAGGTCATCCCAGGTGTGCCACTTGAAACAGTGAATTAATGGTGTGTTTCTGAAAAGTGTCTTTGGATTTGGGGAGCAGGACGTTCCTATCACCTTACCCTTGGTTTAGCCTCCTTTCTGAGCATTGCAGTTGGTTTGTCTGGAATGAAATCTATTTTAGTTTCATTTGTCAAAATACTTGCATTCATCCTGTTTTTTAAATCGAAACGTGTATTTGGCTGCCGGTGTTTAAAAAAGGCAAACCATATGACCACACCTGAGATTCTGGAAGCCTTGTCAGTGTGTGCTGGCTTTGCTGCTGCTGTGTCCTGCTCTCAGTTCCCTGACTTGCTGCTCTTGTTTCAGAGCAATGCCTGGGGAGGTAGGGGAGTCCTGTGTCCACCAGCAGCACCCAGGCTGAAAAGGCACTTTTGGGAGCCTGCTGTCTCCCTGCTGTAGTGCAGGGGCTGCTGATCCCTCTGGAGAAGAGGGTCTTCTGGGCCAGTGATCCCCAGCTCACAGTGTTTCTGCTGTACCTGTTAGAGTGTGCTAAACTGCAGACTGGGACAAGCCTTTACTCAAATGTGTCTGATAAAACATCCACTTGAAAGCCTCTTTTGCAGAAACCATAGACTTTTTCATCCATCATGCTCAGAAAACTGCTCAAATGACTCTTTTCCCCAAGCCATCCCCGTTTAGTTTGTTATCATTTCCATTATTAAACATTTATGTAAACACTGCAACATTTTATAGTGTTTGACAGAGATTTCCAAGTCTACTAATTAGCATGGTCCCTGGCACATGGAATATACTTTTATTATTACCCATTCATGGCCTTGTTATTCAGAAGAGGTTCTCTTGTGAATGGAAACTTGCATTACTGCACTTCAGGCTAATAAGTGTGACATAAAATATGACACACAAAATTAACTGCTGTTCTGCAGGATCCAGCAGTTGGGGGTGATGTGCATATGGTATACTGAGACTCAGTTCGCTTGCATCGTTGCTTTTCTGCCTTATTAAAAGTCTGAGAGAGGAGAATATTGGGAGAAGAAGGAGGGGGAGAAGAAATGAACAAATCTATCTTGGCATAAATAGGTTTGGCTCAGCAATACAACAGTTGTCAGCAGGCTTTTCCACAAGCCTGTTACCCTCAGCAAGGAGAGCACAAAAAAGTGATTGAAAAGTCAGTTTGTGGGCTTGCAGCATTCTTGGAAAGAGTATGAAAAAAAAACCCAAAACCAATCCCCTGAAATAAAAAATTATGCTTGTAAAATGAAGTGTGCTTTACCCATGTCCAGCGCCCAAGCAGAGCTTGCCAAGCAGAGGTGCAGCCCTGTGTCCACCCTGATTGCCTGGTCCAAGGATTAGGTTGAAAAGAAGTGACCTCTCTTCTTTTTTTTCCCTTCCCTCTGCCCATTCATGCTTTTTTTTTTTTTTTCCATTTGAGATAGAGTAAGTGACTCTTTGAGCCCATTTCAATGGGGGAAAAAAAAAACCTATTTGCGTTCAGCCACCTTCACAGACAACCATGAGGACTTTGCAAACCATTTGAGTGGGTGTACTTGAAATAGTTCCTGTTGCAATGGTCCTGGAGAAAGCAAAGGAGGATCCTGGTGGATGAAGAGAAAAGGTTAAATAGAGTCTGGCTGTAGTCTGGCAAAGGGAGTTGCTTGTCTGGCCAAGCCCATCTCTTTTTTTCCCCTATTTATGGCTTGTAGAGAAGAGCTATGGAAAAAAATATTCCTCAGCTTCCCGAGAAATTGTCAGTGAGGTTAATTCCCATATTAAAGTCAGGATTTACTCATGTGCAACTGTACATGCTCAAAGAGCAACAATAAAGTGAAATTTGTACATGCTTATGCATGCATTTTTATGTGTATGTGTGTAATATATGTGTTCATGGCTATGGGAAATTATTTGACGTTTTTTGCTATTACTGTGTGACTCGTCATACAAAAAAATATTATTTACTTCAGGTTTATTCTGATAAAGACTCAAAGTGAGCATCCAGTAGATGTGAGTGTGTTTGCAGTTCTGGAGATGTAATTTGAAGTGCCTGAAATGCTTTGTTAGATGTACCTATTTTAAAACGGAGGGAAGGACTGCTTCCATTTAAATGCAGTATCCCAGAGTTTCTCAGGGCCTCCCACACCAGTGTAGCTAGCCACAAGCCTGCCCCAGGCTGTAAAACCATTGAGAGTAATTAAATACTTACAGTGCTGGACTCCAGGGAGCTCCTGAGAGCAGCAAGACACTTTACAGCCCACATATATTCCTGTGGAATATAGCCTGTGGCTGCAGAGAACCTGCTGGCAAGAGGCTCCCCCAAATGCTAATTAATCACAGGATCACAGGACATGCTGAGCTGGAAGGGACCCACCAGGATCATCAGTATTGCAAGGAACACCTGGTTGTGAACCCCAGCTGGGGAGATGGCCTGAGCACGGTGACTTGGAGAAAGGCATCGGGTGCCACGTGGGGCTGGTTTATTTTTGACTCAAGGACCTGCTGCGTAAGTGTAGGCACGGTGATGCTGCTCCAGCAGCTCTCTGCAGGGAGGACACAGCAGGACAGGTGCCTAAAGGAGCAGCAGAAGGGATGGAGTGGCAGAAGGGATGGAGTGGTGGAAGGGAGGGAGTGGTGGAAGGGATGGAGCAGCAGAAGGGATGGAGCGGCAGAAGGGATGGAGCTGCAGAAGGGATGGAGTGGCGGAAGGGATGGAGTGGCAGGAGGGATGGAGTGGTGGAAGGGATGGAGCAGCAGAAGGGATGGAGTGGCAGAAGGGATGGAGTGGCAGAAGGGATGGATGCCTCTCTGCTCCTGCTGCTCATGTGTGATGCTCTTGACACTGGTGCACTGCAGCAGTGGGAGCCCTGCAATACCTGCTGCAGTTTTGCTGAGCCTGTGGTGAAACTGTGCCCCTGCAGCCCCTGAGGAGGAAGGGTGTTCCCAGAACTCCCCTCTGAAGCAGATACAGAGAAAAATTTTGGACAAAGATGTGTGTCCGGCACTCTTTAGAAGCACTTTCATAATTTTCCCTTCTCATATGTTGGGTGTTTCCCAGTTTCTGACAGTGATCTCTGCTCCCAGATGTATGATTCCAGGAAATGGAAGTAGATGGGAGTTTAAGGGCTGTAATAGATCCATTGCTGCTTCCAGCACATCAATTCAAGATCATATCATGAAGCATAACAACATGTCGTCTTTGCAGTTTTGTTGTTGATAGGAAAAGGATAAAAAAGAAAGAATGCTCTAAATGAAGCACAGAAATGAGAAAAGAAAATCTGCTTTCTCTTCCCAAAAATATTCCAGTTCATCTTACTTGATGGCCTGACACCAGTCAGGTACTGCTGGTAAACTAAGTTGTCTGCTCCACAGTAAAACTGTGATACAAAAAAAGTCCAGATCTGCAGAGCAGGAATACCAGTCCTAAAGAGAAGGCTTAAAATAGACGGAGTGAGTTTTAGCTAGCAAAATTTAGAAACCTTTTTTGGAAAGGCTTAGGTAGTTTTCAGCTCAGATGGATACTGTCTGAGTACATCTGCTTACTCAGAAATGAAATGTAAATAGACAGACACAAAAATACGTGTCTGTAGTTTGGGAAAAGGAAAGAGATGTTTTGGAGCATGCAGTGCCTTGTACATCATAAGCATATTTTTTATACAACAGATTGTGAGGATGATGTGAAATAAAACAGATATATATAAAATAAAGATTTGGGTCTGGTTTGTATCTTCAGCAACTACACTTTGACTGTGGCTCCCAGGTATTCCCACTCATTTTCCAACAATATATCCTTGAGATACGTTTCCCACTGCCAGAATTTTATTTTGTTAAGTTCTGTGAGGGTGATGGCCTGGCTTTCTGAGACCATGACTATCAAACCTTATTACAGAAGTCCACAGACAGCAGTAACTCTACCAATCATATCAGAGGGCCAGTTTAATTTTGCTTGTTTTTCACGTGTCTCGTGTTTGTTGGTAGAGGGGTAGAAGGATATTTCATTCTTCTGCAAAGAACGTTCATGAAATGATTTCTGATTGCATTCATCTCAATCCTGCTCTTGCTATATTTGACATCCAGTATGTTATGCCCACCTCTCTGGGTGTTGGGCCAGGAAGTCCATCAGTCCATCAGCTGCTCAGAACAGCCAGAACCAGACTCATAGTGACAAAAACGTGGCCTGAGGTCATGCTGCAATGGTTTATAACTGATATAACTGTAGAACCACGGGTTTGTTTTATGGACTACTTACAGAAGTAGCTGTTACTGAGAGAGCTGAAAAGCAGCAAGAATGCTTTGGATCACAGGGATATATAGGGAAGAGAGCTGATACCAGCTGAGATAATCACAGTGAGCTACTGTTAGGGAAGAGAAAGGTCCAGGCACAGACCACCAGCACATCCTGCAAGGGATTGTTGTACTGGGTATCAGCTAGAAAGGACTGGACTAAACAAGATCAGAATGTGTGCAATACCTGAGAAACAAGCTCCCATCACTGATTATGCACACAAAACCAACCTAGTTAGTGTTGAAGTCACAAAAAATTCAGTGTATTTCTCTCAGAGATGTGTAAGAGATGAGTTGAATTGATGCGATCACTGTGGGCCAAATTTGGAAGCTTGGGGGTAAAACCAGCCCATTTGGGAGGGATGTAGTAGTTCAGACTGAAACCAGATTCTTACCTGATCCTTGTCTAGAAATGGAAGCTGAAACTAAAGACCTGAGCTGTTTCTTGTGGACTAGTATTTGTATTTGTGTGTGTGAGTGTGCTTTTGTATTTTACAGCTTTAAACACACAGGGCAGGAAAGCCATTTATTACTGTTTTATGTGGTTAAGTGGCATTGTTTGCACTGCAAACTGAATTGGTTTTAGATCATGTACTTTCAACAATGGGCTGCATTTGGATTCCTTTGGTTTGAGTTGGGAGAAGGATGCTCTGCGGGCTTGTTTTGTATTATCAATTGAAATCGAATTGAAATTAATAAATAGGAGCAGCACAGCTAAGCCATTTCCCATTGTCTGGTTTTTTTTGCATCCTTTTCCTTTTTGAGGTGTGTACAAAGTTCAGAGATGCTGAGCTACTGTGAGAAGACCTTTTTGAAGTGGCTGCTCAGATTTTAGGACCAAAAGAAGAGGCTGGTTTCTAACTGTGGATTTGAGCCCTGTGACATCCCCTGATCTGCCATGATCGTAGGCTGAAATTGAGACTTTTCCCATTCTTTATGCCAGGCCCTGGTTCGCACGGAGTACTCAGAGCTTTGCTTAGAAAAGGGCAACATTTTACACTGGTAACAAACCCAGCATTATGCACATCTCTCTCAGCTGGAATTCCAACTCTTAGATCATAGCTTTAACCCCTCTGGAAAACCTACTTCACTTAAAAACAATTATGATGATGCACCATAAAATTGCATATATTATCAAGTAAATGGCAAATGGAACTGAAAGCAGAGTTTATGACTTTGGCACTGCAGTGCTGAAAATGTAAAAAATTCTGTAGCAGAACAGCACCCACAAAGGTCTGATCTGCTCTTTGTGCCTGGTAAAATTGCTGGGTAAGAGGATCTTCAGGAAAACTTTTGGTTTCTGGAAAGCCTAAGGCAGACAGTGAAAGCTGTGTGGCTCAGCACCATAATGCTTTTGTGGACTCCCAGATGTAATCCTTAACTTGCCAGTCCAAATCTCCACGTCTGTCACTGGTACATTATTCTTAAAGTTAAAAAGTAATGCTCATGTTTTAGTAGGGCTGAATCTTAAATGTAACAAATCACTTAAAAGCGAGAAATGGCCTCTGGAAAGTGTTCAAAGACCTTTTAAAATATCCCTAGAAATAAAATGAGGTATTAAAAGGGAATGTGTGCTAAAACCCAACGACACCAAGAATCCTGGGAGCCAGCAAAAAGCCTCCTTTTATTGTCTTGCTTTGAGGCATATCTGTGTTTCTTACATATTATCCTTCCCCAGGCAAGGCTGAGCATTTCATGTAACATGATGACCTTGGAAAACAGGCTGCAATTTCAGGATAATTCCTGATGAGAATTTATGGCTACATAAGCATATTATAAGTAAACCAACCGGTTTTCCAAGCCACAAAATGCTGCCCTGCTCTGTATTTCTGCAAGGACCACTTAGTGCAAAGGCTGCTTTGCTCCAGCACGATGAATAGGACCTCTGTTATTCAAAGGTAATAGGCAGGCCGAAGAAACCATGATACGAGAGGAACTGACTTTCTTGTTTTGCTGGTTTTGCAGGGGTTTTTTTTGCTGTTTTGGAAGTTTTGTGCTGCCACCTATTAACTTTCTCTTATTGTCACTTGGAGACTGAAGCAGGTCCTTTCCTTCCCCTCCTCTCTCTGAACAAGAGGAGGATTATAGTCCTCTGTCACAGTGCCCCAGCAGCTCAGGGCACCTTATTGCAGAGAAAAAAAATAGATTTGGAGTTATTGTTTCATATAATGTAATGCTTTTGAGTGGGGGGAAGTTTTGGGGGATGGTGTTCAAGTAGCTGCAATCCCAATGGAGGTGAGCAAATGGGAAAGAGAGAGATTTCTAACCCCTGGAGGAAAAGGATGATGGCATACACCCTGTTGTTCCTTTACGCTTCTGTGTTTCTATTGCAGATCAAGGCTTCACTTAGCAAAGGTGTTTTTCAGGCAAAATGAATGTTGTCATTCAACCATTTCCAGATGCTTATAACTTTGGCCTGGAGGTGAAACATCAGATTGTTTCCTCAAGAGGTGACAAAGAAAATCTGGCTGGGATCAAAGACCAAAACAAGATTCTTAATGGAAAGTCATAAGGAATGACTGGTGTGGAAATTCAGTATGTTCCTTCACAAGACTGACTTAGGCTGACACGTTGGAGTGCATGGGCATAATTTGGCAATTAATTCATGGACACAATGTTATTTTTGTCTTTTTCCACAAGGTGTGTATGCCATGGATGCTGCGAGTATAACAGCAGTTGTTTCAGTGGTGTAGCTAGTCCCCAGCTAACCCATGTTGCTCGTTTTAAAGCAAAATGCTCATTTTCTGAACTGTGTTAATTCCTGTCAGTTCCTCTGGACAGCTTCTGTTCTCATTCAGATTTTGGATATGTATTTTTTTCATATCAGAAACTTCCTGCATGTATTTGAAGCGAGCATCTACTCACTGCGGGAGTCAGAGCAATGTGATTGAAATATCCCTACAGAGCTCCCTGAAGTGTCAAAGGGTGATGTCTGATTTCCATAGGCTCTGCTTGCTCAAAGCCCTCCTTTTGTCTCCTGACAGAGCTGTATTCTGATTTCAGAATGTCAATTATCCATACCTCCCTATTTCCCTTGTTCCTTATGTGTCAGCCCACCTAGAAGCTTTCTATTAATTTATCAAATTGTCATTGGGTTCACTTTGTTGCACTGCAGACATTAGCCTGTCCATTTGCTTAATTGGTCCATTTCCCGTTTATTATTCAGTCCCTGAATCACCATTTGAATAATTTTTAGCTAACTATTAATTGAATACCATTTCTAACATGATTACATTGTCTACATTCTCATTTTTGCATGATCACTAAGAAAAAGGGGCTTTTATTATGATGCATATGAGAGTCTCTGGTTAATTGGTGGTTGGAAAATGGGAAGAAAGTGATGGCTCTGTCCAGTAATTACAGAATCAAAGAGTCCATGATTGTTTTAAGTGGTTATACATGAGATTCAGGTTTCTGCTTCTCTTTCTGTAACTGCAGCTGATGGACTTTTAGCCAGACCCCTTTGCACCAGTGCAGGGGTGCAGCAGGCTCTGGAATCTGTGGGGAATTTGTGGCAAATTGTTGTCATGCAAACAGCTTTTATTCTGGGCTGTTTGTGAGGCTGTTGGTCAGGCAGCAGTGTGCAAGTGTCAAGGTCTTCTCTCCTAAAGTCTCCAGCTTTCACAGCTGGCACCAGCTCTCCACCTGCCTTGTCTTCACATGTGGTGGTGCAGCACAAAAGCTGGGATGGAGGCTGGGATGGAGCTGGAATCCCCCACTGCATTCAGTTTTGGGCAGAATGGCAGTACCCCTAGCTGGCATCCCAGGCACTTCTCCTGGCTCATTTTGGATGTGGGGATTGCAACATCCATGGCGTGAACAAGGGACAGTTAAGGGGAACAACCTGTTCTTGCTGTTCATTCTTAACCATCACCCTTCATGTGTTGGAGTAGGGCCTGTAGAGGAAGCTGATCCTTAAGAGAGGCCTGAACCTTGCTGGCTGCTTTGTGCCAGTCCAACAACTCAAGGTTTATATGGTGGCTGTCAATGCCACAGCCTTTGATTTATGAAGAACTTGAGAGTAAATTATAGAATCACCGAATCATAGAATGATAAATGGGTTGGAAGGGACCTTAAAGTCCATCTCATTCCACCCCCCCTTGCCACAGGCAGGGATACCTCCCACTATCCCAGCTTGCTCAGAGCCACATCCAGCCTGGCCTTGGAGACTTGCAGGGATAGAGCAGCCACAGCTTCTCTGGGCAACCTGTGCCAGGGCCTCCCCACCCTCACAGGGAACAATTTTTTCCTAATATCTCATCCAAATCTACCCTTCTTCAGTTTGAGGCCATTCCCCTGGTCCTGTGCTAGAAGTGTTAATAATGGAAGAGGAAAAATATGATGAACTATGGGGGAGAAAATTTAAGCTACATAGAGCTCTGGGGCTGCACAGTGACACAGATAATCTCCTGTGGGTTTGCTCAACAACATCTGAGATTGGTCTGAGCTCACCTTTTTGAGGGCAGAGCTTGTGCTCACAGAGGATTGGTATGAATATCAACCCAGGCTTCAAGTCCTGGCTTTCTTCCTCACTGGGCCTGGGCCTGGAAACATCTGGGCTATTGATTCAGATGGAATTTTGGGTTTGTCGTCATCAAAGCGAGATGCTGGAGGAGCATTTTAGTTTTCAGTCATGGTGTGATTCCCAGAACTGGTTGCCCTTGTGTGAGGTAAGCCCAGAATTTGGGCTCTGGGTATAAAGGGTGCTGGACTCCTCCTGAGGCTGGGGGAGTATTGCCTTTGTAGACAGTAGAAGTAGATCTCTAAAATAAGAGAGAGACATAGAGATGCCTCAGTGCTAACATCAGGCAGGATGAGAGTCTGTGTTCACCTTGGTGGTTTTGTGTTCCCAGCTTGGTTCTGGTGACTGTAAACATCTACAGAAAGACTCATCTATGCCTGTGGTGCTGACACAATAGGCAGCATCCAGGCTTAGTTGTTCTAAACCAAATTATTTAGAAAGCAAGCTTGCAGGTTTAGCCAAATGCAGCTTTATTCTTTTGGAAGGCAATAAAAGTGCAGGGCTGCAAACCATCGAAATAATCCCCCAGCTGGCCAAGGAAAGAGCACAGCCACAAACAAAAGCAGCTCTCAACTTGGAGCAACCTCCAAGCTCACTGCCATTCCAGAGGAGTTGCTAATCACAGATGTGTGTTAGACTTTGGAAAATACATTGGGAAGCAGCGGATTTCTAAGTTATAGCAGTGTGGGGATAATTTTATTTACACTTTCTCAGTGTCGGGTGCCGAGTGTCTCATTTTCCACTCTTAAATTTAAACAGGATGATATTGCAACCCCCGGGCAAAAAGAGAATGGAGCCAGTTAAACATGGACTGGGAGGAGATGTGCATCCCTGCTGAGCTGAGCACCACCCAGACTGAATTTTGGGAGGTTCCTTAACCTTTGCCCCCGAGGTTGTTGTGCTGACAGAGCTGAAACCCTTTTCCCTAAACAACGTGGGTAGGTTTGGAGCATACCCTTACGCTTGGCTACCTCCAGCTCTGAGAGGGGCCGGGCCTCAAGTGCTTCCCTTGCCACCAAAGAGAGCAGGCCAGGTCAGTCCAGAATGCAAACAATGGTGTCACCATTGTAAAATAAATGAAAAACTCGGTGGGAATCCAGGAGACAGACCCCAAATTAAGGACCTTTTGGCTAAATACGAGCACTACGGAAAGCTTGCGAAGATCAGAATAGTGTTGCGTGCCAGTGTGGCATTTGGTGTCCAAGATAAAAGGGGGACTTATTTCAGGAGGGAGACTGTTTTAGCAAGAGAAACTAATCTTGGTGTCTGTGTTGGAATGCATAAAAACACATGTTTCCGATGTGGTTTTCTCATATGCTAAATGAACAGGACATCTGGTTGTGTTTTTAAAAATTAAATTGACTGACACTAAATCAGTGCTTTACAAAGCAAAAGGTAGTAAACCAAGAACATCTAATAAGGTAACAATGAAATATTTGGCAGGACTTCAGAGTATTGGAAACTCACACAACTGAAAGGAGCTGAAAAATTGTGATACATATGAGGCCTTAACTTTTCATTTATCTCTGCTATTTCTTATTGCACTTCACAGTAATATGTTTCATTCCCATTGGTATAGATTTCTATATGTTAGTGCCAAAACTCCAGATGTTTTCTAGGTAAATCTCTGGAGACTATTTTATTGTGTTTCATTTCTCCTTATTTACAATTCACTTGTCTTGAACTCTAGCCATTGGTAATAAAAATCCATAGAGCCTGCAGCTGAGCCAAGTGGACACCATTGTCCTGTTTTTTCCAAGTTGGGATGGGTTCATCCAAGCCTTGAACAGAATCCAAACCACCGGAGTTTTCCAAAAGTTCATCTCTCTTCTTGTTATTTTTTAACCCTTCATGCACCAGGGAATAAAGAGACAACTGCTTTGTCTCTCCTTTTCCCCCTCCACTCTGTCCTGAAAGGTTCAACCCCTCTTCACCACAGCAGCATATCCACAGTCACTGTGGTTCAGCCCCTCTGCAAAGACTAGCTCCTGCTCATCAGAGCCCTGACCTGAGCAGTGCTCCAGGGTTCTGTATCCCTCCTCCAGGCTACCTTCACCCCTGACCTGCCAGCTTCCTCTGCTTCCCTCTGGAGTTAAAGGAAAAGCAATGTGGAGGTGCAGCCTTGTCTCAGTCCTGAGCCACTTTGTGCTTCTTAACATCTTCCCTTTCTGCCTTGCAGGCACTGCACAGTGCTCCAGCTGGGGACTTCCAAACCCAGGCTCCCCTTTGCCTTCCAGGTTTGGGTTTTTTAAAGTTTTTATTAATGAATGAAGATATAATGAAACCTGCTGTCCCCTCCCCTTTTCAGTTTGCTGTCTGTTTAGGTTGTAAATACCTTCAGGTTCTCTGGTACATCAGAGAGATTGTCGTGCCCATCTTGCACTGAAATCAGTCTGTGGTTACTGGGGAATTCAGGTCTCTGCATGCTGACAAAACCCTTGCTTAATGACATAGAAATAATTAGCCACTTTGTTGTAGTGGGGCTTCAGTTAATTTTAAAGAGCTGAGAAGTTTCCTTTCAGAGTTGCTGCAATCAGCAGTTACATTTTATAACCCATCACAGGCACGTTTGATCAACCACACAGATTTTTTATGTGAACATACCCACCCACCAGATGTGTATAAACATAAATCATTCCACAGCATAACCTGATCGTGTTTTCTTAGTGGTTGTGGGCTTGACCCATCCTCCAGGGGAAAGCAGTGCTGCTCAGAGAAATCCAAACTGTGAGCGAGACCTGCTTGGATCTCACAAGTGCTGCTCTGCTGTCTTTTCACGTCAGGGAGAAGGATGAATGAAAGGAAGTTGTTGCAGCTCTGGAAAGGGGTTTCTCTCTCCCCCCATTCCCAGGTAGATGTGGCTGGCTCTGAGTGCAGCCTCTTGCCTGGCCTGTGTTTCCTGTGCTGGCTTTCAGGGGCTGTGCAGTGCTTGAGGACTAGAGCTGCAATGCAGTAACTGGTAACTCCCTCTCCCTGCAAGGCTGGAGGGAATTCTTTCCTGCTCTAGTAAGCAGCTGGAGTGGTAAGTGCCAGCCCCACAGGTTTTTGAACAATTCCTATTTTTCTTTGATTTCTTGTAGCTGAAATACGCTTAGGCAAGACAGGCAATATCCTTTATGCTTTATGCTATTGCTTGTGAATTATATATTTATTTTAAATATAGTACAAGTGTCTATATGCTGTGAAGTTTATATTTTTTGTATCAGTAGATATGACTGTGTTGGTCAGCGTCCTAATTACCTGAAGAGGTGAATATTTACTGTTAATCAGTAAATATTTCAAAATGAAGCAATTCTACATGGACCAAACCCAAATTGCCAGACAGGTGCACTCTCACAGTGGGTCTGGGAATGACACTGAACCATTTCCAGGTTCCAAACTTGAGTTACCAAAGGCAATCACATAGGAAGCTGTTGTTGTCATTAGTTTTAGTTTCACATGTTGAAACAGAGGTTCTGAAAGACAATAATTTCCTTTACAGTGCCACTATACTGCTACCTGTTTATCTTCAGCCCTGTATCCCAGGTAGTGTCATGGATGCACCTTGGATGCAATTTGTCCTGAACTTCAGAGGAAACTATCTTCAACTTCCATGCCTCAAGCTCATCTCTAGAAACATTTAATGAGCAAAGTGCTAATTCAAACTGCATGGAAATAATTAACAGAGAGAGCATCAAAGCACGGTCACTTCCCAAGTTAGTGGTATCATACAAAACTTAAATCTCTAGAATAAAGCAGAGAAAACACTGTGCTGATCAACCATCTTCACTGGGGAGAAATGAATACAAGGCAGGCATTAAGAAATAGGAATGATGGCTGCTATTTACTTTTATTTTGCTTTCATTTGCAGCGAGTTCTGTGTTTGTCTCTCCCAGCTTTATTTGTGATCAGTGAGGCTACAGCCTGGACTGAAGCCACAAGGGTCACAGATTGCTCATCCGTGGATCTTGTCATGGTGTCTTTTGGGTGCATTACATAAAGGTCACTGTTTTGGTTACTTTCCCCTCTCTTTCTCCATTTTTTAACTTGTTTTCTCTCTACTGATGCTCTACTCAGGATCAGTTAAAGAAACAAAAACATTTTACAATCTTCAGTGTAAAGCTGTGTGCACACAGAGTACTCAACATTTATATAGTATCTATCCTTAAAGTGTCAGTGTTTGCCAAGCAAATCTATTTATTGGCATCTCAGCCCTCTGAATTCAGCTGAAAGGACTCAAAGGCTTTCAGTGATTTCAGGATATTTTTGATTGTGTCATTATTCTCCTGCAGTGAGAAGGGAAAAAACAAATCACTGTGGTATCTAAAATGCTGTGTGCATCTTTTTGCAAATGCAGTCATCTCTCAGTTGCCTGTTTTTTCCAATATGATGCTGCCTCAGTCAATTCTTTGTGCCAGAGAGGGAAAGCTGTGATAGGTTCCCAAATACCAATACTCAGTATAATAACCTGCTCCCTCTGCCCTGTCTGTCCCTGAAAAATACAGTTTGGGAGGGTTTTTTAAACATTCCTTAGAATGAAAAGAATGACTCTCAACTCTCAAGAAAAAGCATATATTTCTCTCATCATAATTCTCAACAGTACTTGCATTTTTAGTATGAAATAATTATAACAAATAGTATAAGATCAATCTTGTGAAGTAATAATATTTCAGGAGAAGGAAAGATTTTAATTTGAAATGAAAGATTTGAAGATCCTTGCCTGGACACAAAGAGAGGATAACTCCTGAGAAGTCATTCCAGAAAAAAAAAAAAAGCAGAGAGACTGAATTAATTGAATAAGTTATGAGTGTTAAATTATTAATTCAGCTCTGAGACAGCTTTGAACTACTTATTAGCAATTAATTGATACAGATATTTTATAAAATGTACAAGTCATTTTAATAAATACTTCTGAGCACATTTTTTTACTGGATGTTAAACCATGGGCACACGAAAATGTATGCTCAGTCTTAATCTGCATCACTATAATGTATGGGATAATCAGATTAACAGCACTCCTTGGAAAAGGGAGACTCAGTGGGAAAAGAACAAAGCTGGAGAGGCACTTCCTGTACTGGTTTCTGGAGAGGACCAACAACCACCTCTTCCAGCACACAAGAAATTGGCTCTTCTTGTGTGTTTTTGGTTGTGACCATCCCCCAGTGCAGGGTTCTGGCTGTTCAACCATCTGGGATCCATGCTGGGAATCAAGCAGAAGGAGATTGATGTAAATACTGAACACAAAGAGGTTGCTGTAACAGGCAAGGTAACTTTCCATGTGCAGTGTGGGGAAAACCAGCAGAGGAGGACACTGACCCTCCACAGCAAACCTGTCCCATCCTTTCTGGCTCCCAAAAACCACAACCATGAAGGGAAGGACTTGAAGAGCAGCAAATTTTTGCAGCCTGAGTTTTTGCACTGACTGTCAGGGTCTTTTCAGATCTCTCGTATTTACAGGACAGTGTAATCTGTGATTTAGACTTTATTTCATGAGCTCATTATTGAACAAAGATGAAAAACAAGGGCTCAATTACATTTTCAGTGACTCATTTGTCACATTAATTCCCTTAGCCACCATTCAAGTTGTGTGATCTCCTAACTTAGAACCCCTGACTCTTAATATCATGCACCTATGAACAAAAAGAAGAATTAGTTCCCTGTTCAGTGGTGAGAGTGCTCCTCTTTCCTGCTCCATCACGGTGTGAGCATCCCCTGTATCCCACCAGGAATCACAAAAGCCTCAGCAGTCCAGCTGCTATTGGATCTGCTTCAAAAACTTTTGGGCTAAGCTGAAGTTTGATACCTTCTAGCTTGGAGGTTTGGACTTTGCCATTTCCAGAAGTTAATGGATTCTGAGGAAAATGCCAGACAAAAGGTAACAGCTCCAATTTTCTGGTGATGGTGACTGCAGAGTGGCCCTTCCTGGCAACCTGTCCTGCCTGCCTGGTGCCCTGGCTTTGATGGGATGGTGCTGCTCCCAGCTTACATCAGGCTTTAGCATGAGCTGGGTTAGCCAAAACCTGAGCAGGAGTCGAGCAAACTGTCCTGCCTCACCCTCACCTCCTTCTCCAGGGCAGCTGCTCCTCGGCACAAGAGCCTGTTGGGGGATTTTCCAGTGTTCTGCAGGTGTTCCAGGTCAGAGCTCAGGGGAATAGGTGTCTGGCCACCCATGAAATCTTCTGGAAATCCCATTCTTTTCTGCAATATGCTTTTGAGCTTGTTCTCACTCCGGGAGAGCAGAAACCTCACTTATGCTCTTTGAAGACAAAGAATGTACTTATTCTGATCTTTTCCACATGCTCCTTTTATTTGCACCACCACATTTAAAGTCTGATTCATCCTTGAGGAAAAGTATTTTCCTGTTCTGTCAAGTTCTCTCCCTAACCTTTCTCTGAGCAGTTTTCACAGGGTTAGTAATACTACTTGCACACCAAGCGAAGGCTATGTCTTGAAGCCATGAAAAGTATCTCATAAATTTTTTTTTTTTTTTTAATGTTGAGTGAGACTCCAGTTGAAATTGTACTTTTCCATCCATAAAAATGCACCAAGATGGTTGTTGAAACCCTCATGCCCTTGTGCACAGGCACGTGGACTCACTGGAGACACTTCGAAACTGCCTCTGATTTTCTGGGTCAGGCTTGCACTTAAGATAATACTTCTGTGCACTGTTACTTGCTTTACAGAAAAGTGCAAAGATATTGCTGTCTTTTTAGAGCTGAGGATTTGTAGACACAGGGACACGAGAATTTCTCAGGAACGGATGTTCCTGGGAGTTGGGAACCCATATCCCACTGACCTCCAGGAAAGGTTACTGAATTCTGAAAGCGGATTCTTGCTTAGGTGAATATCACCTTGTTAATATTGCCAAAACAGCTTCATTCAAATCCTCACCAAGCCTGTTGGTGGGCAGGGGAGCACTAAAATTTGCCCCCAACATTTTGGACTATACTGAGAACTTGCTTTGCACCTAGAAAGAGGAATGAACCAGGCAGCACTGAAACACATATTTGCAGAGAGACACGACTTCTCCTCATGCAGATTTATTTCATGCACGCCACTCCCTTCATCCCCCCTCCAGTGACTGCACTGGAGCTTCTCTGGAAATCTTTGCAACCTTTGATGGCCAAATAAGCCTGATGTTTCAGCAGTACAGATCTGTACCTTCCATGCTGTTTGATGTAACCTGAAGGGCTTAATAAATATTTTCTGTGGAGAAGTTACAAGAAGTAACACAAAGTACAAAGCAGGAGCAGAGATGATGCACAGTTTAGGGGATGAGGGCTTCAGGTGAGCCAGATGTGATTTTATCCCTACAGAGATCATTCCTTGGGGAAGCTACATTAGTTTCTGTGTCTAAGTTGCCTGTCTGCCTTTGCTTCATGTTCTAGGGTGGGAAAAAAGTATGTTACAAACCTCATATTTTGGGTTTCAAAACTGCTTGGTACAATCTTGGTGGGGCTTCTAGGGATGAACAGAAATAATAACAGCAATAGTTACCTTCAGAGCAATAATGTACTGAAAGCTTCTCATCTTTTAAAAGCTGCTTGCTGTGGTGCACAACACAAACACTGTAACAGCTTTCTACAACACTATAATGAGTATTTTTATTCAATTACAGAAATAACTAATAAAATATAAGCAGTAACACCAGAGGGAAT
Organism: Erpornis zantholeuca; assembly: GCA_013400515.1. NCBI lineage: Eukaryota > Metazoa > Chordata > Aves > Passeriformes > Timaliidae > Erpornis > Erpornis zantholeuca. Next base: position 613,527 of record VZTN01005749.1, read on the forward strand.
AATATGTTTTAGGAGAGGGCCGTTCAATTAACTCATTACACATCTCAGGAAACTGTTGTGGGAATCCGGTAGGAAAGGGAGGCAGGGATGTACTTGGATAATGTCAGGTGTCTCATTCTGTTCTGAGAAGTGTGAGCTCTTGCCATGTGTTTGTGTCTATAGGAGATCAGAGAAGTTCCCACTCCTCTCAGGAGAAGGTTGTCTTTGTGAACATTTGTTTGTGAATGGTAGTTTGGAATTTCTGGTCAAAAATTTTGGTCAGGATAATAATTTCTTCACTTACTGGTGCTCATAGAAATAACAGCAGCAATAACAACATTTTCTCAACACTCTGGTTATTTCTTGACTGGCTTGAATAAAGACAAGGCAGAGTCACGGCACAATCTACAGCTGTCCCATTTTATTTACTTGGATATGTTCATATTTCAGTGACTGCTTTATGTAATGTCTTTATCTGCATATCACCTTTTAACAGGAGCTATTGATTTTTTAATCATTGTTATCATTTGAATGGCTTCAATTTGAAAGAGAGTGGGGTTAGATTGGATATGAGGACGAAATTATTCCCTGTGAGGATGGTGAGGCCCTGGCACAGGTTGCCCAGAGAAGCTGTGTCTGCCCCATCCCTGGCAGTGTCCAAGGCCAGGTTGGATGGGGCTCAGAGCAAGCTGGGATAGTGGAAGGTGTCCCTGCCCCATCTCAGTGGAATGAGATGCTCTTTAAGGTCCCTTCCAACCCATTTATCATTCTATGTATGTTTGTGCACGCACATCCTGCCAATCTGACAGTTGAAAATGTAATTTTCACAGCCTGGAATGATGTTTTCAGCCTGAATTCTGGCATTACAGGTTTCAGATCTGTAACTGTTGTTTTCGCTTTTGAATGCCTGTGGGCAGCTGAAGGCAACACAGATCCGGCAGTGTGTGGTGAAAAATACAGAAGTTAAAAAAAGAATGTGAGTAATAGAAAATGCTCATGCAATGAGCTGTGCACCTGAGCAGAGTTGTTAATGATCCTCCTGGCCCATGATTATTGTGTCCCCCAGCCTGGCATGCTGCATTCACCCTGGGGCTGGCTCTTAGTAGCTGCCTGAAACTGAACTGGAATGAAAGTGAATCAAATCTTGCAGAGGTGCTCCAGGGACTGCAAATCCCAAACCATCACCTGCCCAAAGTGTGTTTGCTGTGGATGGTGGCTTGGAGCAGCTCTGCCTTCATTAATTGTGCTGACTGCAGTTCTCACAGAGTCCTCCTGGGCTGATTTTGGCACACGGTGGGCTCAGGTAGTTCTCCAGGAGTAGCCATAGCAACGTGGTGCTCGACAGCACCTGCACATCCACCCGGAGAGATGGGGAAACACAGAGACTGCGTTTTCAACGTGCTCTCAAAGCTGCTGCTGCTTCCTCTGCTGCACTGGACCCTGAAGGTATTCCAGCACTTACCTGGTGGGAATTAGAAAGAAAATTACCATAGGAATTAGAAAGAAAAAAAACCAAATTAGTGTGTTCTATTATTTCCAAATACTTTTCCCCACTCAGGCCTGCCAGGTCGCTCTCCTTTGTGTTAAGTCCTCGGCTTAGCAAAGTACTTGTGCTGAAAGCATTTTGCAGGTCTAAATGATGGCATCTGGAAGTGGGACAAAACACTGGGGTGCTACAGCCTCTCTCTGAACATACCAGCACCAGTGGAAAGCTTTAAAATCCCCAATTCTTGGCCAAAATTCTGCACCAGGATCCATGAAAAAGGCTGATCTCCAGTGCGCCAGGGGCTCTCATCCGTCTCCATCATTTGGGAGCTCAGGTAAAGGCCCTGCTTGAGCATGGGACACATGTTAGCTGAGATGAGGTGCCCCTAAATTATCACAGAATGATAAGAATTCAAATGAATATATTGCTTTTGACCTCCTGTTGGATTCATGGAGCTGGTTAGTCTGTGCAGTCTCTAACAGCACCTTCACAGCGAGCCCTACCATTGTTACAAGTTATAATTAAGCAGACAAGAACAGCTCTTTTCTTCCAGTGAAGATGCTAAAGTTTTTACTTCTGGAAACTTGCTCTCTCAAATAGCTCTTTCTTGGTTGTAAGACCACACATGCCCTCTGCTGTCCCTTCAGATTGTGTGAAGACCTATTAGCAGAGCACTACTGGTATTGTTGTTACTGGTATTCATTTACTGACTCTGAAAACGAAGAAATATTCTGAGTATTGCAGGGAGGATTTCATCTTTGAGTGTGCAGGTGGAATCTCTGGGCTTACAGCAGGTGCAGGATAACACAGGGCAATCTCTTGGGAAAGCCCCACAGAAATTCTGCTTTCCACATTTTGAGGTTTTGTGCTTTCTGAGCACACAGTCCCTCTGATGTGCTTCCTAGTTCTCCAGAGTCATCAGGAATAAGATCAGATCTGCAAAATTGTATGCCTTTAAAAGTAGATCTATAACAGAACCATAGGTAAATCTCTAAATATAGAGGACAGTACATTTTTTCAGTAAGCAAATTGCTTGCTGTTTTTCCATGCTGGATTTCCTTGATTTGTCAGAAATGGTTAGTGTTAAGAAACTAATTTCTTGGCAGCAAACAAACCTTTAACAACCTTGGGTAAACTTTCCATGGTGCTTAATTTACACTAGCAGCACATAATGCAAACGAAGTGTTGACTAGAATGCACTTTCCCAAATTAACTTCCATCTTCTGACAGCAGATCCTTTCCTTGACAAAGGTAAGTTCCCCAGCACTGTTCAGCTCGCTCCCTGCTGTTTGTGCAAATTGTACACACGGTGTTATTTTAATGTTTAGTGGCAGCAGAGTCACTCCTTGACACCCTGCTTTTAAATTATGTATTAAATCTTGTTAGCTGCTAATAACTCTCATTTTGGATAGCATGGGTGAGAGCATGGGGGACATGGTGGGGTTCTAACTGAGCCTTATTTTGGGAGAGGGGTCTCAAGAGGCCAATAATTTTCCATAGATGGATGCTAGTTTGGCACAGAACTGGGCTGGTAAATTTTGTTTGAAACACTGTGATTTCTTACACAGACCCAGCTGTGCTCTCTGCCCAAACTCTTGGACAGACCCTAAGTTAATTGCTGTCTCCCAGGTTTTGTGGGATCATGGGACCACACGTGATGCCTTCATGCAGATTACTTCCACTAATCCTCTAATTCAAGTGCCTCCTAAAATACTGTGCCTATCCTGGAAATGTACACTGAATGCTCAGCCAAAATTACACATTAGGGTGCAATTAGCTGTGAGCAGAGCACTGAAACTTGGAATATTTTTGACTAAGAGGTCAATTAGTGTGATTGGGAGGCAAAGGATGCAGCCAGCCATAGTGTGGTCAGAGGGAGCAATCAAGTGAATTGAGCAGTCAGCTGATTAGGAAACAACTAGTGAGAGCAAGATGAATTTTCACCCTGGAAGTGATGAATGTAGATCTGTCTGGAGCATTCAGCCAAACTGAACACTCAATCAGCATTCGATTAACCTGAGCTTCCCCCCATGGGCATAGGATTTAAATATGTATATGTATGACAGTCTCATCATGTGTGATGCTCCCAAGAGCTCTTCTATGTGTAATTAAGTATCAGCAAAAGTAGTAAATAAGAACTCAAATATCCAGAGTATTAGTGATATAACCACGTAGTCAAGAAAATTGTTTTAGTGGCGAACTGATGGTTCCTTTATCTTACAACTCATCTGTCCTTAGATCACATTTGTGTTTCAAATCCAAGTATAAGAAGTTTTTCTATTGTCTAGTAATAAGTCTGAAAATAGAGTAAGGCAAGGCTTTGAGGTTAATTAAAGTTCACTGGAAATGTACTTTTTACTATCAGACCTGTGTCTCTGTAATTAACATTTGAAATGCAGGGTTAATTATTATTGTCCCCTTTGTTAGTTTGCAATGTAGGACGAAGACATCAAAAGCTTCAGGTTTGATTTTGAGGGCAACTTTTAATAGCAGGGAAACTTCCTTGACCCATGAATACCTCTGTGGAGTCCTCAGTCTGGAGGAGGAAGGAGAAGAGTTTGCCCCAGTGGCAGCACTGATCACCTGGGCCTGTGCAGATGTGCTGGCATTAGTTTGCAGAAGGAGCATCAGGGAAACCTCTGGGGAAGGAAAACCATTCTCAGGTTGGCTCTTCTAAAGGCTACCCCAGTGAACTTCACTTGGTTTATCTCCATGACTCAGAAAATCGCATGAACTGTCGTCAGTATTTTGAAATTTTTTGTTTAAATGAGATCATAAATGGCATCGTGCCAGTCTGAGCAAAGGCAATGGTTTCTTTACATTAGCCAGCTCATCTTTCCTCAAAGTGGAACTCATGACTCCCTACACTTATTTTTTGTCCCTGTTTATATGTGAGGTAACCTTTGTTTAGTGTTTGGGATATGTCTTTTAACCCAGACTAGCTCAGTTTATAAGTGTATTGTGGCACTGTCGGGTTTCACGTGGCAAAATTTCCTCTATTAGTTCCTGAACCCAGGCTAAAGTTACATTATTTTAGCATTGAGATAGTTGTTCTTTTCTCAAAATATTTATATTGCAAAGCCCGTGCTCCCAAATTTAGTGTAGTTTAGGAGCCACAAGTTCACTTCTCACACGCACTGATTTGGCAGTCAGACCACACTCAAACCACAGAGATGTCTTTAGGCTTACCCATTTATTCTGGGGAAGGAGGAGATCTCCAGGGGCTGTACAAACAAGTCTGATTTAAGATTTGTTTTCTAGAAATGTTTCAGCTGCCATGTTCTGTGTGTACATAATTTATAGGACGTCTCTTAATCTTTGAAACCATAGCTTATGCTTACTGATTGCACAAATCATCTGGGATGCAGCTATAATCAAATTCTGGACGTTTTTGTCATGGTAAAAGACAAATGGTGACACTGGAAGTGTGATGCTCAGCAGTGGGGCACTGACCTATTGTACTCAAGCTAAGAAGTAGCTCAATTTGCTCTCAGATTACAAAATATTGCCTCCTGTACACAGGCTGATGAAGGTCAAAACACTCAGTGAGCAAGTTGCTCTCACATGTCAAACAATACTCTGGGGTAATGGTTGTTGTGGCTTCCAGTGTCCTTTCCATGGCAAAGCTGGACTATTTTTTGATTGGCACCCATTGCCCACTGTCCCAGCTGACCCTGAGGTGTCTTGGCCCTTTCTGAGGGGAGGCAGAGAACTTCCCAACCTGCAGAGTGGCAGGAAGGTTGTGTGCTGCCTGTGGTCGGTGTCCATGGTCTTAAGAGTAATTTCCAGCCTAAATTCTTTGTGCTGCCCTGTGCTGCTCTCCCTGCTCAGGGAAGCAGAACAGCAACTTCCCGGGAGCCCAGGAACTCCTATCCCCAGTGCAATTGCACGTGCCTGGATTTACCAGGGCAGCTGTGACAACCTTCTTCAGTCAGTGCATGGGAGATGTCTGCACATTGCCACAGCAGGTGTGTCCAACTGTTCAGAGCCACACACCGGGAATGTCTGGATGTGCATTTGGGATGCTGTACTGATGCCTTAAATGGCTACCTAGAAACAGAGACTAGACAGGAATAGAGGAATAAAGGAGGGATTTATCTGAAAGCTCTTCAGAGGTACACTCTGGGCTCCAGAGGCTCCTGCCTCAGTGCATCCCAAAATGGACAATGACAGCTCACAAGTTTTTCACACTTTGATATCAGCATCAATTCACCAACCAGAACCCAGCCAAGGATGGAATTTCCTCAAGCTTGCCCCTTCTCCCCAGGATGATGGTTTACAGTGTTTGAGCCTGGAACAGTCTAGGTGTCCTTGGAGAGCGAGCTGGAGAAGCTTTGTTATGTCTACCTTAGCATGAGAGAACAGCACTTAACTACAGGAACAGCTACAGCAAACTTCAGAGTTCCACTAGCAGTACAGGATTTGAAAAATACAGAAGTTAAAACCTAAGGCATCAGTACCTGGCTCACACTGTCCCATGGGGAGCATCTTCCAGCAGAGTTACATATCTGTTTTGTGTGCAGAAATATAAGTTCTCCCATTTTTTTCCTGCCTGAGGGTTCAGAGGTCACTTGGCGTTGGTGGGATTTGGGGCTGCTGCTTTTCTGTTTTGCCTTTAAAGTGCACACCACTGTATGGTTGTTTTAGGAGCTCTTTTTTGTGTGTATGTACATCAGACAGAAATTCCAACCTGGTACAATCAAGTTAGTCTCAAAATTTTAGCACCATCTATCTTCTGTGCACTCTTTAAATACTGCCGCTATTGATTATAAATGATTTTGCCATTACTTAAATATTAAGTACAGACACGCACTTATCTGAGAAACTAATGGCAAATGGCTGAATTTTAAGATTTAATGAATATTGGACCACTTTTGTCACACTTTTTTTTTTTTTTTCCCACCGGGACACCATTCCATTTGGCTCAAAAAAATCAGTATTAATAGGCAGCCAAAGTTACAAAACATTTGAAGTTCCTTTAGCTCAGTGATCAAAATACAAATGAAAATTTTGTTTTTCATATCTGAAACTCATGTTATAGTGGGTGATGAGATGATGGCTTTAAACCATTTTCTCTCTGATTTCAGATGATTCTATGACTGGGAGGTGCAAGACCTTTTTGCCAAGAAAGAAGCTCTGAACAATGTTCAGGAAAATTACTTCTTCCTGGAAAGTGAAGTCAGGTCACCCAGAGATGTGCCTGGAGGAGGAACAGGTAGGAGAGTTAAATGAACAAATCAATCTTTGTTTAACTTCTTTCCTGTTTTGCTGTACATCACTTCAAAAATTATATTTAAGTAGTCATAGCTCAGATTTTTTGAGTTTGAGAGCAGACAAAGAAAGGTCTGTGCCACCACCACTCACAACTGATTAGTCTGTTGCCCAAGGAAAAATGTCAGGCAGTCACTGGAATCCTTAACCCAAAGAAAAATGTCAGGCAGTCCCTGTAAGAGCATGACAGCAGTTTTTGCGTTGTTACATGGTGCTAGACATAATTTTGCCTCCTGAGTTCCTGCCAGCTCTTCCTTTCTGACCTGCTCCCTTCTCACCCCATCCATCCTCCCAGAGCAGAGTGTGGTGCTCTCATGCTGTTGGCACTTCTGTCCATGTTTATTTTGGAAGTACCTCTGACCTGCATGGTCAGAGCTTACATGAGATCCCCAGTTTTCTCAGGCTTCCCACTTGCCCAAAGCCTTTAAGTTTAATTCCTATACTTTGTGTGCTCTTAGTCTTTGCTGTTCTCTGTTTCCCTTCCCTGATAAGTTAAACACATTCCCCTTGTTGGCCCTATTTTAGTATCTGTTCCTTTGAGGGAAGAAGATCTGTAAATCTCAGACAGGTCCCAGCCAGCTCCCTCAGCTTCTTCATTGTGTTCTTCCCAGCCAGCTGACAGTGCCCTGCATGATGAATTTCTGTAAATCCTTTGTTTGGGAGGCACAGAGACTCACCCAAGGCAAAGCAGTCTGTGCAGACTTGCCAACCCAACCTCCTCCTCTCTGTCTCTGAGCTTGTGACTGAACTTGAGGAGCCCTTTGCTTCTCCAAATAGTGGACCCTGAGAGTGGGAACCATCACCTGGAACTTCTGAAATGTCACCTTAATTTGTTTCCTGCACATACAACATTAAATACAACTGCTTCCTTAAAGCAAAGCAAGAAGGCACAAGCACCTGTTGGAAGGGCTGTGCCTGGAAAAGGCAGAGAAAGAACAGTTGTGAGAGGAATTACTAACACGACCATGCTTATTTTCACCCTTCTTTCTCTACCCACTCAGCAAGAAGTGTGTGCTCACTTTCTGCTGAGTGCTCAGTATCTGACCTATGCTGAAAGTTCCTGGAGCAGCCATGAATTTCACTGGCACAGTTCTTCTCTTGCTACTCCCTGCAGTTCAAACCTGCATGTGCCAGAGATCTGCAAACTAAAGTGAGAGGAAGAGGGCTCACTAACCAGCTGTAGTGCCAAAGCCCACAAAATAAAAGGAAGGAAAACATAAGGGCTGCACATACCTCAGTATTCATAGGCCTATCTGATCTCTTTTGTAGAAAGTCTAGAGGAGCAAAAATCAGATTTTCAAATACAACACCTGCTTCAGTGATCTGATCTCCCTGTGACAGAGTGTGTTTGGCACTGACAAACCTTGCTGGTTTAATGGCTTGATGAATCCTGCTGACTGTTCATTTGTTCACAGACATGTATCTATATAGGTATCTATATGTGTACATGTATGTCATCATAAAATAGAATAGATAATATGATGTAGTGTAGCATAGCATGATAACATAAACATAATTTAGGTATTAGATGAAGCAAGCCATATACCTTCTGCTTTTCCCCCTCATGGAGCCATTTGCTGGTTGATCAACTAAGGAGCTCCCCAGACATTTTTGTCAACACAGACTCATCTTTTGCCTTTCTGACTGGGAACAGCAGAGGTCTGTGCAGAAAACAAATCTGCATGGTTTTTGGTTATGATGTGTCAGTCCCAGGCTACTTCTGTCCTTACCTGTCTTCTTTAGTACAGGGAGGCCATGGTTCACTCCTCTGTTTAATCCCAATATGTAGTGCAGGCACTGAGGTTTTAACTGCAAGAGGTGGCAGGGTGGGGTGGACAGTTCAACATCCTCTTTTTGTCTCCAGAATGAATCTTGCTACAAATTTATCTGTGTTTAAGATTTTTCGTAATGTACTTTAATGCCCAGTGACATCCGTTGCACAAGCAGGGTTTTCATGATGTATTAGAATCAGGTTGCCACTCTCTGTGAATATTTTCTATGTGAATATTTTCTCTGGGCTCAGCTGTGCTCTCACTAACACCTGTATAAACTCACCAGTCATTTCACTAAGTTGCTGAGATCTCTCTGCACTTGTAGCACTGTAGGTGGAAACAGGAGCTAATTAAGTTAATTTTTGAATTTTTTAACGTACAGCAGACACTCAGCCCTGCCTGCCCACACAGGCACAGAGGCCCAGGCACAGAGGTGCAGGTGGGGTTCATAAAATAAACAGCCTGGCTGAGCGTGCCTGCCCAGATGAAAGCCAGATGTTTGGGAAGGAAACTCCTTTTCTGCCAAGGCTGTGTATGGTCAGTGTCAGCTGTGTGGCCAGAATAGTGTTCTCAGGAATATTTACAAGGATAAACACAAACACACTTCTCCTTCCTTGGAGGTTTTTAACAGGTGCTGCCAGGCTTTGAGTTTTCTGGTTGGAAAGTGTCCTGCACAAGTCAGTATTGTACGAACTGTGGCACGTTCTGCTCTCCAGTTTCACAGTGTGGATCCAGGGGAGTCCTGGGAGTGCCAGATGCTCTGTGTGTGCAGGGGGTGCCTCTGCATTTACAGGCATGTTGTGTGCGATCTCACACACTTCAAAAAAGTGCACCAGTCAAATTGCTTGGCTCTGAGAGGTAAATGATGTCTTCACTTTCTCCATGGCTTCACAGCACTCATGGGCATAAGAGTATCTCTTGCTTGGGCAGCACACTGTCCTCACAGGACATGCAGCTCCCACCCTTTTATGCTCTTGAAGAGCCCCCACATCCTGTCCCAAGAAGCAAAGCTGAGAGACTCCACCAAGCTTCATCTCCTCCCTTTCCTGAACTTCTCTTGCTGTCCTGACTCTGCAGCAATGTCACAATAAGGAATTCTGCAAGGTCCCCCGAATGACATAAAATGATTACCACATAATTATTTAACTTCAGCACAAGGACAAAGACTTTTTTTTTTTAAGAATTTAATGTGGAGAACTCAGCAATTCCTGTGAGATCATGGCTGAAGATGTTTGCAAACCTTGTCGCCCTGTGCTGGCAAATGATCAGGAACCTCTTGAACCACTGCATGGTCATCCTTCTAAGGGAGAAATCCACACAGCTGGCACCTAGAAACATGTGTAGATTAAAAAAAGAGTGCAGACATACCAATCCTTCTGTGCTCCCAGCAGGATGGTTATGAACCAGCTGTGCTCCATACCTATGTTAGAATGAGTGATTAAGTTAGGACATGGTGCTGTGCTGACTTGGCAAGGTGGTTTCCAGGTTTCCAGGTTTCCAAGTTTCCAGGTTTCCAGGTTTCCAGGAACTGAATTATGCTCCCCTGGCCCAGGGAGCAGGCACTACATGCTCAACTCTCCTCTGGTCCTGCCCATGGCAATGTGCAGGAGAGAATTAGAGCTACAGATTCCAGCCAGAAGTCACCAGGACCCATCAGCTTAGGCAGCCTAGAGGAACACAAAGATCCTGTCACAGATATGGACCTGCTCAGGTGGCAGGGTGTCACAGCCCAGCATGCAGGCATATGAGATGGTACAAAGGTATTGTTCAGAGCTGGAGACAGGTTTATCAGCTCCATCTGCATGCAGTATTGCTCACTTGGGGCTGTGTCCATGTTAAAATGAGGAACAGGTTGTGATGTCATTCTCCAGGTTTACACTGATATGACTTGTTCCCATATAAGCTCCTGTTTTCATTTATTTATTCAGTAGAGAAAGGGATCAGTGTATGCTTTGATCTTGTTTTCAAGATCATTTTCTGGACAAATTACTGAGGAGTCATTATTTCATACAGCATGGAGTTGACATAGATTCATAGACATCCTTCCAGCAGCCGTCTGAGTTATTGGTCCAGATTCCATCACTCCAAGGTCCACAGCAGATGGATCAATGTATTCTTCAGGGATGTCCTTCACTGGTTTATCTCATCCTGCCTCTGTCATAGGAACCACAGAGATGCCCAGTCCGCTACAGTTATGACCAGAGTGGGCAATTCTGATACTTTAGCATTTGATTCATACAGTGATAAAAATGGAAATGCTGCCATTTGAGGAGAAACAAAGAAAAATTGGATATTTTTATTCCTAGCTTCCGGTCCTGGTGCATATACAGCCATTTTTCTAACTTTAATAACTTTGGAATACATGGACCAGTTTCTTCCATTCCAGGTTGTCATGGGATAGTGTCCTCAGGGATGCAGCCCTAGAGATCTTGTGACAGTCGATAGTCAGGCATGAAAGATGCTGTTAGTGCTCCTCTTAAAGCAAAGGTTGATTTGTCCCTCCCTCCTTTCCTCCTTCCCATTTATTAGCTATCAGGGAACCAACATGACCCCAGGGCAGAGGGGTGGGAAAGCAGAATGAAGGGAAAAAAGTCCTTAGAAAACAGGCTTCATTAATTCAGCTGCTCGGGAACAGCGAGTTTGGAAAGGTCGGGATGTTTCATTTGACCCAAACAAAATACTTGGCCATTCTTCAGTTCAAATGTTTCATTCCTGCCTATTGAACCAAATCAAAACACTGAGCTTTGGTGGAGGGCTGTAATGAAGGGCTGGGCAGGGAGCAGCTGCAGCTTCTTCCAGCAGCACTTTTCTGCCACAGAGTTGGGAGAGGTTGACACCCCTTTTCCAAAAGTGCAGTGCTGATCATCTCCGAAGTATTGATGAATTAATGTAGATTTCACCCCAGGTATTAGAAATAAAAAAAAAAAACAAAAACCAGTCTGTCTGGAAGGAGTGTATGTCCTCCTGCCCTGAACAGCTGTTGGAAGGGAAAAAGAAGCTGTGAAAATGTTTTAAGCATAGAATGGTCTGGGTTGAAAGGGGCTTAAAAGATCATCCAGTTCCAAACCTGTGCCATGGGTAGGGACACCTTCTGCTGGACCAGGTTATTCTAGCACTAGCCTCAAGTCCTTCCCTCCTCTTCCCAAATGTGTGTTGGTGAATACTGAAGCATGGTAGACAGTGGGATTTGTTGACAGACCCTTTGTCCCCTCCACACCATTGCCTGGGTGCTAATCCAATCCCCTAAAAGGAAAACTGTAATTAAAATAATTGCCCTCATTTGCTTATGGTGTGTTTGAACTCAGAGTCTGCTCTTTCTCAGAAGTTTCTAAGGCAGCTTAATGGCTGATCAAGATGGGATTTTGCAGAGTTCAGGGTGTCACAGGAGAGGGGGCATTGCCCAAGAGATCCTTTCCTGGAGGCTTCTCCTGCAACTCTTTTTCCTGCTGAGTGTTTGTGGAGCACTACCACCGTTTACACCGCAGTTTCTAAAGGAGTCATTTGATCCCGAGGAATTTCAACAGTGTCAGTGCCCCTCCTAGAGGTTCCCCTAAAGCCCCTTTTGAGGATGCCAGATCCTAGCAACAGCAAAAGCAACAACTGGTCTGAGCTGGGGAACAGACTGGGTTGTTGACACTTCAGTGAAAAGCAGCTCCAACATAGTCTGTTCACCCTGCGGCTGCCAGCTCCCAGTGTTTGATCTAGCAAAGGATCCAGCCTAGAAAAACAAAGCCCAGCCTTTCTAGTTCCTGGCTTAGGGAGCTCTCTGCCCTTTGTGCTGTTTCCCCTGCAACCAAAAGCCCAAAGGTTGTTATTTAATGTTTCCTAGTTTGGTTCATACCCAACCAGGGTTGCACTCGGTTAAGCTGTACTCCAGCTGAAGCTTTATTTTTAGGCTGCTTGTGCTGTAATGTTTCACCTCCTTATTACCCATGTCAGTGCACTTTTGTGTCCCTGTCTCTGGTTTAACCCAGGCAGGTGGAGCAGCACCGGTGTCCCAGGGGAATGGGTCACAAATGTTGCTGGGAGAGTGTCTGGTGCAGTGCCATCGCCACGCAGTGAGGAAGTGCACATCGAGAAGGGATTCCAGAGTGTCTAACACCCTGGTTCTTGTGATTAAAAAACTCATATGAAGGAAAGTAACACTGTCAACAACACTCCCAGGGAGCTGGTGAGGCTGATCTGCATTGCAGGGATGATGCTGCCTGACCCAGACACTCATCCAAGTGAAGCTGATTTGTGCTCCATTCATTTCAGTACTAAGATGAGCTGAGGGGTGCATTTTCCCCCCAAAATTTATCCTGCCCCACCACATCTGGTTACAGACAGAATGCTTGGGGGAGTGAGTCTCATACAGTACACAACACAAAATACAGGAGGAAGTCTCAAATGTAAGGTCTGAGGAACAGGCACTGGAAAGGGTTTAGATTGTTGGGAAGAAGTGGATGGGAGATATGAGCAGTTTGCCTGGTGAAAGACAGATTCACTTGGCATGTTGCCTCCCTCTGGTTCTCCCAGTCCTGTCCAGGATGGCTCTTCTTGAACATTTAGATTTGGAAAGGGGAACAAGAAGGAGATTAGGAGATGTTACCACTGTCATTTTGTAATTGAAAGGAAGCCTTGATATATTCGATGTTCACTCAGCCGATGCTGTGCTGACTAACAGCACTGAAGTTGCAGGGTGACAATTACCCTACTGATGGCATAATTTATTGGTTTTCTTGTTACCCAAGGTATTTCCAATGAGGTCATATATCTATGTGTCAGTAAGAAATACTCAGTTTGCCAACTGTGCTCTTTTTTGTAGCCAGAGATTTTAATGCTTTGAGAGGAGCATTTGTTAAGCATCACTTTGCAATTAGAGGCAAAGAGGAAATTAAATGTTCTATTTGTGTTACCCCCCCCCAAAAAAAAAAAGAGATTTGTTTATCCTAATTTGTCTTTCTGTTAATATTGCATAACTCGGTGTCTTTGCCTTTTGTTTGCTCATCAGCTCAGCCCAGAGATGGTATTGAAATACCAAACTGGACAATGCCAGAACCACTGAAGGAACACTGCCCAGAGCCTGGGATGCATGGAGAATCCTGGAAGGAATCTGCTTAGGAGGACTACCAAAAGTCTGCATCCAGGTACAGGCATGTTTGGGGCTTTCCTTCAGGTTATTTTTGTAGGAAGAGAAGGTGTTTGCTGCAGTTTCTTGTTTAGATGAGCTGTGAAACACAAGCAAACTCTTGATAAGGGATCGAGTCCTTATCCAGGAGGATATTGGAGAACATCAAAGGCTTTGAAATAAAAATATATCACTTATTGCTTCAGGGACAACTTTTCCCATGTCAGACTTCACTCTCAGAAAGGATAAATCACCTGCTTTCACCATGTCCCCTCAGTGGCACTCAAATACAATTCAATTTGTATTTGAATACAAATTCAGAGATATCTCCTTGTGAGTAGTCCTTAAAAGGAGCAGAAACACAGACTTCATGGCTGATTTGGCCTTGTCTTCAACTGGTCCCACCAATTTTGAATCCAAGAGTAGAACTGATACTGCAGGGGATTCAGAGGGTCCCACCATTGTGAGCTGCATGGAGTATTTGAGGCAGTAACAGGCAGCCAAAGGACAGATCTGGGCTCTAGGTGGTTTTCACTCACCCAGAAATCCCATTAAAAAATCAAGTATTGTCTCCTGGGGAAGTTAGTTGTCCCAAAAAGGCATTTGCTACCTTTAATTTAGTGCCACATGGACTAAGGGTGGGAGAGAGTTAGAAAAACAGATCCTCAGCTGGTTTCAATTATCCTGGATCTGTCTCCTCCAGAGAAAGGACAACAGTTGACAATTCCAGTATTAAGGTTTAAGGTGGACACTGCCTGCTACAGACTTTTCTACTGCATTGTTCATTGGGTAGGCCTGCTCATGCTCATGCTGAGGTTGGTTCCACCATACTCAAACTACATTTCTCCTTTTACAGGGATATTTTATTGGTGATAGCTCTGTTGCACAAGGGCTTTGCCTTTTTGAGGTTTCCCATCCCTTTTTGAGATTTCCCACCCACCTGATACACCCATCCTGTGGTTCCTGTGATTATCTATTGAAGACATGCATTTAGCTCCTTTATCCCTCCACACATATTAACCCCTGGATCCCTTTCTCTTCATAATTTCTTGTTAATTGTAATTTTTCTGGTGATGAAATGTCCTGAAATGAACTCAGTATATTTTATTTTGGTCTCATGTCAGCCTAAATCCCGAGTTTCCAGCAGTGTAGGAGTTAAACAAAAACAAAGTGCCAAAGATGAGTTCTCATGTTTGGTGCCTCAGGACAGGATGTGAGGAGTGTGTGAACTCTGATAGAACTTTAGAGGACTTCTATAAGTGGGAGAATTTTATTCACCTGCCTCTACTCCTAGGAGGAGTTTGCTCAAAGTGAAGGCTAGTCACACCAGGCTCTGGTGAACATCAGAATCAGTATTCCCAAGTTTCCCTCTCCCCAGCTGCACAAAGGGAATCTTCCACTTGGTGCTTGCTGCTCTGCAAGGACAATGCCATAAAATCCTAACAGCCTTTTTTGTTCTGTCAAATTGCAAATGCATCATTGGCTTCCCCCTCTCCTTCTTTCAGCATTATTGCTCTCCATACTTTTCCCTCCAGTGAATGCCATTTCTCCCCTGATAAATTAGTGCACCATTTTCCAAGAGCTGCATCTCACTTATTTCCTGCCCATATTTCTGAGCTCTCCAGGGCTCTTTGTATTATTTCTCTTGCTCTCATTTGTGTTTCTCTACCCTCTCCTCTCAACTTAATGTTATCTACATATTTTATTAACCAGCTGTTTTATTCCCCCTTGCTCATCACAAGTAGAGATGCTTCACGAAATGAGAGCTACCCGCTGTCTCTGTAGGAAACATATGAGACACAACCCCCTTGTCTGTTATTATTCCATGTTTGCAGTCCTTCAGACAGTTCCTGTGACAGTATTTATGTCTGAGCCAATGGGAAATAATATTTTGAGAGGCACTTTATCAAATACTTTCCTGACTCCCAGCTCTTTGATGCCTGCTGCTCTCATTCATTTTGTAATTCTGTCGACTTTAAATGTATTTTTCTCATGGACTCAGTCTTTGTAAGCCCATGGTGCTCCTTGCATGTGTTTCTGTAAAGAGATCTGTGTAATTCTCAGGATATTATGGGGAGAGCCATGAAAAGATCCCTTTGAAGGCCAGCATGAAAGCTCCAGTTGTCTTCTGAGCTCCAAAGCGGTTTCCAAATAATGAGATACACCACAGTGTCTGACTGGGCTTGGGGAGAATAACTCCAGATAAACACCAGGAGATAAAAGGGATCACCTTCCCCTTTGTGCATTTCCTTGTATTGTGTGAACTCTTCTCCAGTGGGGATTGGATCACATCTTGTCTCACACAGAAAGCAAAAGGAGTCATTAGCTCTGCTAATTGTTGCAGAAAAAGAGTAAAAGGCGATGACAGTTTGCTTTGTGTGTGGTTAAGCTTGTTAAAAGCATAAATTAAGTAATTCATTCAATTCTCACTTGTTCATGACTATTATGATATCCCATCACGGCAGCACTTTCATTTTTTCACTCTGCTCACTCTGAATTTCAACTCTACCTTTTCTTGTTAGATCTATTAAATAAATAAGGTTATGGTGTAGTACACAACACCCAATGTTTTGATTTGGTGTTGCATTATCCAGCATCCTGGGAGCGTACTCAGTGTGAACACGTAACTTAGGAACACTTCTGGAGAGAATAATGGCTGAATCTGATTTGTCATGAAGCCACAATACAAATATACTCAAACCTACTAGAAATACATGGGTTTGGCCAAGTAGGACATTTTGGATGTATTGTTTATAATTGAGTTTCATTTACATCAGTTTGCTTTTGAGAATATGTGAACATGCTTAAAGCACCTTGAAGGTTATGTGTTGGATTAGATCGTTGACTGATGTCATCCTGAGACATGGATGGGAGTTGAGGCATCAGGATTTTCAGCAGCATCAAGATTGACTGCTTTAGGATTTTCAGCTCTCAGCTGTGTGCAAGGAGATGATAGTATTGTCACACATGTCCTGGCATTGATGCTTAGAGACACTCATAGAGTCTGTGGAACGTGAATGTCACCCCAAACCTTTCTCTGACTTCCACACCTCAGCAGTGTTAAATCTGCTGTGGTTTTGGGGTGTCTGTTTTCACAGAATCACAGCATTGTTATGGTTGGAAGGGACCTCTGGAGATTATTGAGTCCAACCCCCTGCCAAAGCAGGGTCACCCAGAGCAGGTGACACAGGAACAAGTCCTGGTGGGGTTGGCATGACCCCGGGGAGGGAAGACTCCCCAACCTCACTGGGCATCTGCTCCAGTGCTCTGCCATCTTCACCCTTCCTCATGCTAGGGTGAAACTGGTCATGTTTAGGTTTATGGCCATTGTTGAGAGCACTGGCATGTTTCCCCCTCTGCAATGTGCAGTATGTCATGGAAAACTTTGGATTCTGTTCCACCAGAGAACAGCAGCCTGTAGCAGAAGAAACTGCAATGCCAACACACACCAACCCTTCCCCACACACTTTAGCACTTCAGTCTCATGGGAGCTGGTCCAGTGTTTTGGCAAGTAAACCAACCTGCTAAAAAAGCTTTGAAGCCTTCAGCAAACAACTTCTTAGAGAAGTTACTCCCTCATTTAAGCTCAGAGAGGTCTTGTTTAGGGAAAGTTACACTATCCCCATTACTCACTTCTTTATCAACCAGGATGCTACTTTAGACAATATTACATGATAAAACTACCTTTTTGAACCATTTTAGGAGGCATCTTTTCCCATCTGTTTTTTCTGTCCTTCTAGATACATACTGGCACCCAAAACTTTCCTTGCACAGATAGAGGGAAATGTAAGATCAGGAAGATCTTTCCCATCTCTGTGGTTTAAGAACTTTCTCCTATTGACTTAACTGTTTCCAGACCATTCCTAAGGGTAAAAGTGTCAGGTTTTCTCTTTGTTGCTGGTGTCATTCTGTTTTCAGAGCCCCAGGCCACTGCTGTAGTGATGTATGTAGAAACCAGCTGTGGGTCCGGGTTGCAGCATTTCCAAAGTTTTGAGGCACAGCTGCCCATCCCTCCAGCTGCAGCAATACCAAAACATGCAGAGACTGCCAAAAAGCCTCAGGTTAAAATAAGGTCTCCCCAAAACTTTTTGTGCTGAGTTATTTCAGTGACCATCTTAGAGTGTGGTCCCACAGGCAGTGAGGAAGGAGAAACGTGCCAGACTGTGGCAGCCAGATGACAGTCAGAAGAGGGGGAGAGCCACCTCCATTCTCCCTGTGCTGACGTGAAGCACAAATAGACCAGGACTGAGAGGGAGCAGAGACTCTCACGGGTTCCCAAAGTTTGCAGGAAGGCAAAGGAGAGGCAGCCAAGTGTTACATTTGCTGTGCACATCTCCTGGATGTGTAGGGGGCAGCTCCCCGAGGCTCTGCTTCCAAATCCATCAATGCCAGCGGCAGCCTGGAGGCAGCCTGGCTGTCCTGAGCAAGTGTGACTCACTGCTACGCCACTCTGCTGAGTTATTCGGGGTGGGTGGGTGGGTGGTATTTGTCACACTGTGGATGAGGATTTGGCTATTTTAAGCAAGCACATAGGCTCTCTGGGATGTTGGGACAGAGTTGTCCCAACACACTGAGTTCTGACTTAAACTTATTGGAACAAGATGAATGTGGCAAGGGCAAAAGCATTATATGTGCAGAAGACAGGCAAGGCACTGCATCAGTACTAAATAATGAAATTTATTGCAGCGGATGCCACGTCGAAAGCTGAACATTTTTTAGACTTCATTCATAACCTGTGTGTTAAGACCTATGATGAGTATTACAGTCTGGGACTGAGTGTTTGAAAGGGCTCCCTTGGCATGTGCACTACTCAAAGGAACACTCGAGTGATAAATTTGTTTTCCTGTGCTTAAGGGGGATTGAGTGTTCCCCAGCTCACACAAGAAGTCCCTGATCTTAGTGCAGACACAAAACAGACCCTGCTTTGTTGGGATTCTGAAACAAAGGAGGGCTGAAATCTCTGAAGTCTTTGAGCATGGACTCTCTGAGTTAATGCTAAAGTGTTAATAATGAAGATTTGTCTTTCTTTGGGAAGGAAAAAAACAGGGAGAGACAGGAGCAATTGTCTAAACTTTTGAAGAGAATCAGCTACACAACTCCCACTAATCATAGGAAGTTAATAGCCAAGGCAGCCTTAGAGGTTGTAGCCTATATAAATTTAGACAAACCCAAATTCAAACAGTAGACTGATGACTTTGTGCCCCACAAAGAATCTTTTGGTTTCTGATGGTAATGGATGCCACCTAAATGTGAAAAGAAATAGATTTTAGTAATTTTAATGCAAATGGATTTTTTCAGATGAAAGGCACTGCATAAAAAGGTGAGTGGCAGTGCTGTAAATATTCTGCCTCTGGTACAATTACTTACCATTAATTACTGACATCTAGGCTTGCTGCTGTAAGGAAATACATGTTGGGTTTTCTTTCAATTAAGCAATGCTTTTGCACTTTCAAACCAACTTCTGTACTTTCACTGCTACTGGAAATACGAAAATTGGTGGAGTTGATCATGGCAGTCATTTTGGAAAGACCCTGAACTGCTCCCCTCAAGCAGAGGAAAGCATCAGGAATCATCTCTTGAACCAGGATGACCAAGTGGCTGTATTCTGGTTTCCCCCGATGGAGGGGGGGGTTGAGTGCCTTTTCTCAGTTGTCAGACCAGGGTACACTCAGCCTCGTGGTATAGAGTCAAAGCTAAATCTGTGTTTTAAGAAAGGCTTGCACTCGCAAATAATGATGAGTTCAGAAAAAGTGTAAATGTCCATCATCAGGACAAGCCTGGCATTTGCATGACAAGTCCAGCATCTCATGTTGTCCATCATTTCATGTTGCCCAGGAAAGGTAAGCTATCCTGGAGAGTCCTTTTTTGATATATTCCTTTCTGCAACCATAGCTCCCACAAAAAGTTCCCTATACTGTCAGAATATGGAGCTGTGCCAGTGTTTGCCAACAGAGGTGTAAACCTTGGATCAGAAACCCACAAATCAGGAAACTGGAAAGGAAATGAGCTTTATGTGTTGCTACTGAAGGAATTACTATGGGCTTCTGTATAGATTGAGGTGTCACTAGAGGAGGATCTCATCTGAAAATAAAAAGAAAAATGATATTTCTCTCCAGGGTGTGTCCACTATCTGAGAACAGCTGCTAGCCAGCACAGAAAGCCATAAACAAGTGTTCTGGCAGTGGGGCTTTGTTCCTGGCTTTGCCTTGGGTGACTTTTAGCAAGATGATGATGATACTCTGTGCCTTAGTTTCCTATTCTGGAAAAGGAAGATAATGATGTGCTCTGCTTTGATGCTGTGCCAGAATTAGATGTTAAAAATTCAGTGCATGGGCTGCTGCTCTTCAGAAATTACTTCCCCTCCAGCTAGTTCAGATGTATCTTCTTGCCTGTTTGAATAAGAGTTAGAGAGGTAGGTAGGAGCTAAGATGAGGAGTCAGATGGTTCCATTGCAACTCAGAAAAGTTTTAAATAGAAAACAACAAATATGTGCATCTGACATCCATGGTGATGAAAAAGGCCCGAACATGTGAACTAAATGCTGCTGTTAATATTATAATTAAAAGACTCTGGGATGAGCAATGAATTGAGGTAGAAGGTCTGCAGCAGCTTCTGTTTCATGGGATCACAGAATAGTTTGGGTTAGAAGGAACCTTAAAGGTCATTTACTTCCACCCCCTACCACAGGCAGGGACACCTTCCACTATCCCAGGTTGCTCAGAGCCCCATCCAACCTGGCCTTGGACACTTCCAGGGATGGGGCAGCCACAGCTTCTCTGGGCAACCTGTGCCAGGGCCTCACCACCCTCACAGGGAACAATTTCTTTGTCATATCTAACCTAAATTTCCTCTCTTTCAGTCTGAACCCAGCAGAGGCAAGCAAAAAACCTCTGCTGGTTTATTAATTTCCAAGGGTCATATTCAGGCTGCCAGCTCTTGCATCTCAAATTCCTGCACAATAGTGTCTGTGTCAGCCAAGCCAGCAAGGGAGCCCTTCCAGCTCCCTGAGAGAGCAACAGCTGAACCAAGGCAAAGTGCTCCACTTAGACGCCACTGTGGATGGCTGGAATGTGGCCTGAGGCCTCTGTTACCACCAGTGCTGGTTCCTTTTTCTGAGATGAAAATTGAGGTCTGGCAGAATAGAAGGAGGTGAAGTCTGTTCATCATGCACAGCTCAGTGCAGCCCTATGTGAGCCCTCCTGTAAGAAAGCTGAAAATGCAATTTTTTGGGACTCAGAAGAGCCACACTCGATGGTGTCTTCTGGTGGATGTGTGAAAAAGCCACAAACACACCTTGGCAGAGTATGGTGAGCACTTTTGGAGGAGAGCATTTTCTTCTTTTCACCATCTTTCTCCTTTAAAATTGAGTGAGAATTACTTTGGCTCACAGGAAATGGTTGAAGCTATTTTATCACAGATGACAAATGCCAAATCCTTCAGGAACACCATTTGCAAAAATGTGTTGTGGTTGTCTTGTGTAAGAGAAATGTTTTCATAATGGATCCTTTTGCTCCTGCCTTAGTGATTAAAGGTCACAGGTAATTGCATTCACATTTTAAAGCACAACATTGTTAAATCTTTTGTATAAGGATAAAAGTACAAAAACTGTCCAGTCTCCAGTAGAGACAGCTTCTCCCTGAACAGGGGGAATCCAGAATCAAGCAGAGACTGGAATTTTAAAGCTGATATCACAGATCTCTTCCAGGTAATTTAGAAAATAAAAGAAACTGCCTATTTTTAATCTTACTCTCAGCAAGTCAGACTAAAAAGCCCAGGATTTACTGTCACACCTTGGAAAAAACGTGCCTTTGCTAATCTCTGTTGATCCACAGGAAAGGTACTTGAAAATAATCACTATAGCTAAGATGCAAGTTCTTTCAGCTTTGATGTCACAGATCAAACAGTGACCAGTGGTATGAAAATCAAAAAGAACAGTGAAAACCTGATGTGTTCCTGAGTTCTTATATTGTATAAATACCCAGGAGCCGTTTTGTCTTTAATCTTTGCAGGTTTGAGCAACAGATGCTCCAGTACTTCACAAACATCCCTCGGATTTTCTCTGGGAGGACCTGGTGAGATTTAGGACAAGCCTTGACTGTGCCACCCATTACCTGTGAGCCCACTGGGAGCAAAAGCATCACCTTTGTCCAGTGGAGGCTCTGGCACTGGACTTCCTTCAGAGATTTGGAACCGTGTTCTTCAAGCCCTTGTTGAATTGAGCACAAGAAATCTTGTGATCTCTCTCTGCCAGCATTGCTTCAGTGTGGGTGTTGATTTTTAGGATCTGAAGGAAACCAGGAGATTGCTGAGAGTGGCTCGCAGTCCTTGCCCATGTTTCAGCCATGAACAATCCAGTCCAAGGCTGTCCAGTTAGGAACTGCCATTGGATTGACAGCCCTGCTGAGTATTTCTAGGCAAATTTCTATTTGTATTTCTAGTATTTGTTAATTTGGGGATGAGAGAAAGCCCAAAATAATTTTTTACCCCAGAGTTGTCCACTGGTTATTGTGGGTTTGGTCATTTTTAGCCAGACAAACTCGAGAGAATGAGAATGTGGAAAACATAAACAGTGTAAATTATACAGCTTCCCTGAGGTGCCATAATTCACACCTTACAACCTGCTGAGTGAATGCTGATTTTAGTCTCACCTTTTCACATTTACTCCTCTACTAACTCAGTCTGGCCACACTTGCTCCTCTTTTCTCTCCTTCCTTGACCTGGTTACTTAATCGGAGCCGTGGAATTTTAAGGCTCTTAGATGATGAATTTACCCTAAATATATTTAAAAGCTGGAAATGTAATTTAAAGACTGAAGTAAAAAAGCTGGAATTTGGTGGTGGTGATAAGCATTTATCTTTCAAATATTAAATAACTCAGAAATACAACGAAATTTCCAGCCTCCCCTTCCAGGCCTCCCTGCTGATGTACAAAAAACAATTACCTTGATGAAAAGATGTAGAATATAAATAGGCTGTGAAATGTTGTTTGTTTGGTTTTTTTCAGGCTGTGGCTTGGTGCACCCGTCTCTACTGCAACAGAAGACAAGGATGAGTGGTGAAAGAGGAAAAATCAATTTGAGAACATTGTTTTACAATTCTCTCGAAAACAGAGCAAAAAGAAGGACGGCAAAATGAGCAGGAATTTACTACAACTGATGCAGAGTGGAAGAAGCTGACCCATGACAAGCACTAGAAAAGACAAATCTTCATTAAAAGGTGTGTGTGACATTTATTATGTGCACTCTGTAATTGCAGCATTGTGCCAGACTGGCTCTGTAAGTGAATGCTTTTAAATGAGTGTCTTGGTAAGCAATTCTAGGGCAGCTCTGCATTTTGAAGTTACAAATTAACCTTAAGCTTCAAATAGGAGCACAGCCCAAATCTCCTTATAGGAGTGCACTCATTGTCAGTCAAGTCTTAGTGGAAAGTAAAATACAAGTAAAATTCTTATTCAAATGTGACTTTGTTACATATTATCCTCTCAGCCCCATTCAGAGATCACCATTTGGAAAGCCAAGATTTGAGCCAGATTCACAAGAGTAAAATATGTATTTAAAAAATAAGGGATTGGCCGATCTGTATATTTTCACCAAAAAAAAAGTGGATAACTTTGGGGGAATTGCTGCTCTCTAAATTTCTTTTCCAGACTGTGGCTGGAGATGTTCATGAGATGAACAAGTTTCAGCATAGGTTACACCAGCTGTTTTTCACAAGTTTTGTTCTTAAAAAATGCCAAATCACTTTTACTCAAACTCTCCAAAGAAAGTAACTCAGAAGCAGGGCAAAATTTTGTAAAACTTCAATGCAAAGAGTTCAAACCTGGCAGAATTATAACCAAAGGCAAATGGTAAATTATAATGTGATATGTCAAATAATGTAGAAGTTACAGTTCTACCTACAACTAACTGCAGAATGTGTCAAATATATGTGTGCTGTTTGTTAGGTATATTGAATAAATTTAATGGATGTGTGTAGGAAGCTCAGTAAATCTATGCAAAAAACATTAATAAATATGCTAATGCAATACAAGAAATAATGCAGTAATATATAAAATACACATCTTCTTTATACCCTGTGCACATACATGCATGTGCAAAATATGTGAAAAACACAACACTAGACTTAAGGCTTAAAATATGTGTGGGTTACCACCTCTTCCTTATGCAGCAGTGATCTCCAAAGGTTTATAATTGTGCACCTGTATCAGTAAAAAATCTTTGAACACATGCACACTCTCTCTGTCTCCTTCCCCAGTATATATTTATATATGTAAAACACACACTCATTTATTTGTGAATTATATATATTTACTACTGCAAGTATATATTGGGTACATTGTAAAACATGCACATGAACAGACATTTAAAAAGGGGGAGATAAATACAAAAAAACTTCGAAGAATTTTAAAATGTGATTTCTAGGAATACTAGCCTAGGAAAAGCCTTTCAGCTTGAGACAGGGAAGTGTTTATGCAACTGCTTGGCTTTACACACCCAAACAGTAATCCTGCAACCAGGGAGGACTGTCAGGAAGATCCTTTTCGACTGCTAAATCGAAGCACAGAAGACAGCAAGAAAGAGACCTTTTCATAGGGACTGGTAGTGACAGGACAAGGGGCAATGGCTTCACACTGACAGAGACTGGATTTAGATTGGATATGAGGAAGAAATTGTTCCCTGTGAGGGTGGTGAGGCCCTGGCACAGGTTGCCCAGAGAAGCTGTGGCTGCCCCATCCCTGGAAGTGTCCAAGGCCAGGTTGGATGGGGCTCTGAGCAAGCTGGGATAGTGGAAGGTGCAGACGTTGGAAAGAGTCGATCTTTAAGGTCCCTTCCAGCCCAAACCATTCTGTGATTCTAAGATTAAAACCTGATGGAGTCAGTTGTAATAGACCAGATTTTGTGATTTGTTTCCTGCTGTGTCTTTAATCATTGGTAGCATCAGCTACTGGGTGTCTATTTAGTGTAGTCCTGGTTTGTCTCATTTGTCAGAACTTCATTTTCTTTTATTGTGTGTCACTCTGGTCTTCTGCAGAGCTGGCTCCCCCATGGTTGTTCTTCTGGTTTTCTGCACAGGGGAAAGCTGGGGACAGAGTGGGAACTGGCACCTGGGGGTGCTGGTGACATCAGAGGTTGTGCTCACACGAGTAAATGCTGGGGACAAACGGGAGCAGCCCCGTAGAGCAAATTCCTAGTTTTGCAACTGGAGCAGCCCTGGTTGCTGCAGATCTGGCAGCTGCCCTGCACATATTTTAAGGACTATTTACTTAGCTCTAGGCCAAGAGGTTGCACCTACCTCTGCATGGTACAGCTCCTTTCTGGGTATGAACCTTCTGGGGCTGCTCCAAAGGGAGATGCCAGCAAGGTGTGGACAATCTTTGTGCCTTCCTTTGCTGTGTTCCCATCTCCTGTCACATCTCCCCAGATGAGGGTCAGTGCTCTTGCCACTCCCTATGTTTTGTTTCAAGATTATTTTTTCCCCCCTTGCAATTGTTAAGACAAAAAACTTTTTCAATAGATGTGAAATGACACCAAAGCACCTGAGACTGCAATGCAGTCACAGTGTTCCGGGACACAGAGCTGCATGCAGGCAGAGGGAGAGGGATGCCTGCAGATTTATTTCCTGAGCATGGGAACTCAGAGAAAAGTGGTCTGTCACACATTAAATATATCTGATTTCTGTAAGTTTTCACATGCAACCCACATACCCTCAGTCTCTGAGATTTTTGCAAAAGATAATTCAGCTCTATTTACTTATGGTTCATTTGCAGTTCTTTTTACTACTGAATTATGAAATTATTTCTCTTAATTATGCTAGGAGAGTTAATAATATCGAAAATCTCAGTTTAAAAATTAAATAAGGGTATAATCATTATTTTACTCTTATTAATATTCATGTGTAGTACATATTACTGCTGGATTTTTCCAGAACTGAATACATAGAGGTGTAAGCATCATTCTTATTTTATTACAATGCAAAAATTACAAATGCTTTAGGTAGGTTTGTTCAAGTATGCCACCAGACATTATTTCTGATGGTGGTGGAATAATGTTCTTCAAACATAAAATAGTATTATGATTTTACACTGTCTAACTGCATTCATTTTTTATCTTTTGATTTTTCTTTACTGTTTGCCCACTTTGCCTTCTGAGTCCCTCCTGAAGCTCTTTGCTGACAGCAAAAGACTTTACAAGTTATCTACTGTCTTGGTTTAAAAGGCAGGTGTCTGCTGAGGAAGGCAGGAGCCTCCCTTGGAATGGGAGATGTAACCTCCTTCCCTCTGACTTATTATAATTTTGAAATTAAGGGGCTTTCAGGCAAAGATATGGAAAATAGGAATAACAGTTCTTTACTAATATATATATATATAATAAGGCAGAAAACCACTGGTTTGAGCTGACAGAGTCAGATACAACCTGACACCCTGACAGTCAGGGCAGCAGTGGCAGTCTGATAAGATAGTGGCTGTAGCCCTCCTGAAGTGATGGATTTGGTTCTGCTGAAGTGGTGATCCTG